>JABCPV010000869.1:0-10014 GCA_016584345.1 Suillus ampliporus | reverse complement strand
CCTAACTAACCCTAACTAACCCTAACTAACCCTAACCTAACCCTAACCCTAACTAACTAACCTAACTAACCCTAACCCTAAACTAACCCTAACTAACTAACCTAACTAACCCTAACTAACCTAACCCTAACTAACTAACTAACCCTAACTAACTCTTCAACTCTTCCTCTCTTCCTCTCTCTTGCTCTTACGTCCAAATTTGTATCCCTTTCCTTACTTCTTTCTCAACTTACTCTGTCTACACTCTTCCCTTCCACTGCTCATCACTTGTTCCGCTACTCCCTTTCTTTTACTATCCACTCCTCATCCTTATTTTACTCTTTATCTGTTATATACTTTTCTCCTTTCTCTTCTCCAACCTTCGCTATTCATTTTATTATCCTTCACTTGTTCCACACTTATTTTCACTCACTCTTTCGGGAATTTGCAACTCACACTAAGATGTTGAGCGGCGGAGTTTGAATATGGTACGTCATTGATCCGTGGTCGAGTAGTACTTTGTATATTATATCAGATACCGCAACACAACGACTTTCTTTAATCACTCATGATAATTCTTGATATCTTTGACCCCCAGTATTAATCGAGGACTCGCTTGTTCATGCACTGTCTATCTATGACAACAAAGATGACATTCTGCAGGGCACCGAGTTGTTTTATCGCACCAAGTTCTGCGTACACCGAGATTTGTCGCAACAAGATCCTTGTACTACGTTCAACATCTGTTGCACCGAGTTTGTTGCACTGACATACTGATGCTGCACCAAGATCTGTCGTGCACTGAGTTATGGATATGCACCGAGATTCTTTGCGCCGACTTCTGTACTTTTCTTTGCTCCAAATAAATAAATAACTCGGTGTGAGTCGAGTGTCCCTCTTTCGGTCCCAGCCTCTTCCTGGTATACTTAAGTATCGTATCCTAGTCTACTTTGTTTTTTATTTTTCTGTCAACCATATCGTATCATCGATGCAACACCTATGACTCTCCAACTATCACATCACTCTCATAAACTTGTTCCACCAACTCTATCACTCACTTTACGGTCCATCTTCTTATTATTCCGTCCATCCATAAGTTATCATTTTTGACGGAAGCAAAGGTCAAACACTTCCTTATCTCTTCATCTTTATCCTTATTTCAATAGCCATAGCCATCTCACTACTATCAGACCGAAGGATGAAGTAGCAGATAGAAGAAGTCACAGATTCATATTCATAACTCTTGTAGTCAAAAAAAAGTCTATTGCTCATATCATAGGCATAGGCATGATAATTATGAAGAAGTCTCACCATTTCGCACATGAATGTCATAACTTATCGCATCTTATCATCCTCGACTTGTTTATGGTGCTCTGCGGTATCATATTCCTTATCCTTGTCTTTTCCTTGTCTTTTCTTGATTTTTTGTCATTGTAGTCTTTCTTGTTTCTTATTCTTATTCTTATTCTTATGGTAGTATTCCTTATCGTCATCATCATCATCATCGTAGTAATCCTTATCCTTGTCTGTGCTATGGTAGTATTAGTATCACCTTATACTTTCCTTATTTCTCTCTTGACATCTATTGCCTTGATACGCCTTGCATCGACTACCATGTTTCACCTCCCAATGTAATGTAATGTTGACATCGTATCTTATTGTCGTCGTCCATATCCATAGTCAATAGTAAAGGGAACGCCCGCATATAGACTTGTATTGCAATACTAAAAGTTTTATATGCCACATAAGTTATAACTATACGCGAATCAGTAGACTAAGTCTAGTCATCAGTTTCCTCCTGCATAGGGCCGGATGGAAACCATATGCCGATTGGTGACACCAGCCATACTAGGGTGCACTGTCACATCCCAAATCATCTCCGGCACCTCCACTTCCTTGTACTTATCTCATTTCCGGTTTCATTCTGTTTCTACTCCCTGTTGATAATACCTTTAGCACGCCCTTAACAGCTGCACCCAGTTCTAACTGAGGTAGTCGGAGTGATAGTCTTTGGTGAGGTATTAGAGGATGAGTTTGAAGCCGCTTCCTCATCGACACTATTGACACCAGCAAATGGTAGTGCCTCATTCGTATCACTGGTAATGTCAGCCATACTAGGCTGCACCCAGTTGCCAACACGAACATGACTACGACTGGTCATACTGCCAAGTGCCGTCGCATGAGGGGCGATATTGAAATTAACTTGCATCGTATTGCAATCGTATTGTAGCTTTGCTATTAGATCATTTTGAGCTATTAGGATCTTGAGAGAGTGCAAGCTGCTTGGGTCATGGAAAAATACCATGGTCATTGTGTTTTGCCTAATAGGATAATGAAGAAATTTGACGACTCCAAGTCCTGCTACACTGATTGATGAAGCACTTTGACTAATTAATTTCTCATCGATGCACATAATTGTATACTAGTACTGCATCGTCTGTACTGACTTATCTATTGATTTACTACTTTTGTGTAGCTTTGACAGGACTTATATAAGTGTATGAATACATACATACATGTTTGGTCAAAGACACGACCTAGAGAGCAATCCACGATTACGTAAACACAATAGCGCGAGAAAACGCGCATTTCGAGGTGGCCTTTGATGCGGACATGTTCAGAAATACGAACAGAAACATATTATATTAAGAGGCGATGTTATATATGGTATACGTGGTATAAATCAACGACAATAAGCGCATTGTGCGATGGCTTTTGATGCGCAGAATAATCAGTGTTTAACACGACGACGCTTCACTGGTGCTACGGACGACACATCATCATCATCAACATCCACTCCTGAGGATTCTGAGCGCTTTCCCAAAGAGGTTGATGCTAGACCTGGATTCACAATGAAGGTGTGGGTCGAGCGAGCGATCTCACGAGCTGCGACAGTGCCAAACAATGACTGAGCAACGCGAAATGGACCAAACTCACGATCAGCAAGCATGGAGAAGAGCTTGAGATGATACTTGGTGACACCGGGTGGGTTGAGGACAGCCCAGTCGATGTCGAAGATACCACCATTGAAAATGCGACCGGTTCGGGCCTCGGCGAGTCCAACGCGTGCCAAAAGCAAAGCACTCATGCCTTTGTGGCTATGCTTTTTGTTCCAGGCGGTGGGGAACGAGCGTGCGGACTTGAGATAGTCATGCAAGGGACTGCTCTCATCGATGATGGCCATGATGTAGACCGGCACCATGGCTACAAAGTGAGAAGCGACCTTGGAGCCTTTACGGCTGGTATTGGGTTTCCAAGGCATGGCACGGATGGCAGCTGTAAAATCCCAGGCAGTGGCATAGGACTTAACATATGGACGATCGTCGACGTCATGGAAGAGGTTGGGAATGAGCTTGCTGACATATATGCCGATGAGTAAGGCGAGCTGATGAAGGGGGACGTCCATGTCGAACTCTGCGAAAGCCCACTCATAAGTTTTACGAATGATAGAATCCTTTGGCTCGGATTTATCCAAGCTAACGTTCTCGATGCAAAATTCATCTGGAGGGACGGCGCGAGTGATGAAGTCAGGAAGGGATTGGAGAGTGATGGATTCTACTGCCCAAGGAGCCCTGGAGTCAGATGCCTGGGCACGTTGAGAAGCCTGTTCAGCCTCATCGATGATTTGAGAGTTGAGGCGTTTGATGGAGGCGATGGTAGAAGCTTTTCCAAGGTTGATCCACGACTGATGATTAGGTTTGCGAGGGCGGCGACCACGGGTAGCGGGAAGATGCCAAGGAACGTTGTTGATGTGGAGATGATTGGCAGCGACGATGAGAGCGTTTTGCAAAAAAGTGTCAGCAGCAGTAGGAGAGTGGCGAGGGGCATATTTGGACATGTAGAGGAGAGCGACTTTGAAGATCATAGGCGCACAACCAGATGAATAGAGAGGAGCGGCGAGGGGGGTAGGTTTCGTTTCACGGGACATCTCACATATGAGCTTGGCGAAATCGCGAATGGAGAGTTTGAGTTTGGTTGGATTGGGGAACCCAAGAAAATACTCGGTGGGATCTCCGATGATGCAACGCAAGAGGTACTCATAGGCTTTGTCGCCATAACAGAGGGGATCAGAGCAGGCGAGCCATTTCTTCAAATTATAGCGACGAGTTTTTGATTCCATGATGGAGGAGTGGGTATCATTGTCATCGAGCTCGTTGCAGAGTTTAATGACTGCGACGGACACCAATGTCTTGACATCAATGATGTAGGCTTGGAAAGCGACGACGGCGATGATGATGGCGTGGCGGAGATCTGGCTCGTACTGGCCGAACATGGAAGGGGAAGGGTTGTTTACGGAGAGCTGGATGTGAAACTCTGCTTTGTATGCCTGAGATGAGAAGGAAGCAGCGATGAGGAAGTGAATGGATGAGTGAGAGAGGAAAAAGGAAGTACCTCGAAATGGTCTTTGCCATAAGTAAGGATCTGACAGCGGTTGGAAGCCATGGCGGGGACGTTGAAGGCGGTGACGACAGGCCATTGAGCGGGAAGGACGGTGACGGGACGCGTGGTAGTTGCCTGAAGATGAATGATTGAGGAAAAAGTAGGCAACCCTTGCTCGAGGAGACTCCTGATTAGCCAAAACGGTTTCATCAAACTAGATGAAAGGACCTTGGCATTGCCGGTATGAGCGTATGCTAAAGCTCTCTCGAGCATGGCACAGATCTCGATCATCTGAGGAGATGGTTTTGTGCCCTGGTTGATAAGAGGTTTCTGATGTTCCCAGATACGTTCCAACAATGAGGTGATACCGAAGGTCATCCACTGATAAACCTGAGGGAAAGCCTATAACAGTATTAGAAAATGATGGCGAAGTAAAATGGGACTGGAAATGGGATGGAAATGCAAAATGGTCCGCATTTCGGGGTGGCCTTTGATGCGGACAAAAGAGCGTTTGCATAGGTGCGATAAGGAATAACCATGCAAAATGGTCCGCATTTCATGGTGGCCTTTGATGCGCACCACAGCGCCCGAGATGATGGAGCGTTTGGACATGTGCAACAAGTAATGAATACTCACATGTGCAGCGAATACAGCCAAGTGTGGACGCAATGCATCGGCGACATGAGGGTGAGACCAAGCACGCGACAAAGGAACGACGACATCGATGTATATGGAACTACGAATGACAAGGATGTCAGAAGACATTACTCTGACAAGAGATGGAGCGACTTACTTTCCATTGCGTTTGGATGGTATCATGGAGTCAAGCTGTAAGATATAAATATTCTCCAAGCGGAGAGCACGGGGGACGTTGCTGAGTTTGATCTTGTCATCGTAGCGTTTGTGTGGTAGGCCGACGTTACAGGTATGCATGCATGCGGAGTGAACATGCTTGGCAGCACCTTGGGCATACGTTCCAGCCAAAGCGGAAGTGATACGGCCCTGCTGGACATCGTGAAGGGCAGCAGATGGTCGGACACGATGCGAGATCTCGTTATAGAATTGACATGCGGATGCGAGAATGGCAGGGGCAATGGGCTGGCTGTCATGAGAGGGAACATCAGCCACCACCACGTCTTCGTCGTCATCGTCGTCATCAGCATCATGGGAGGGTGCATGACGTGCACGTGTGATACGGGACTGAACCTTATTGACGAAAGGGCGGAAATGAGGCAAGACAGATTTGGCTTGTACATGTCCGTACTTGCGCAAGAAAGCCTGCGGATAAACGTTGATCTTGGTGTCGTGGACATCATCGAGGTCAATAATGTCAGCGTCGATATCCAAGTGTTCATCGTGTCCGACATATGATGAGAACAACTGGGGTATTGTCTCGAGATTGACCAAGAGGCCGCATGGCTTAGTGCCAGGAGCGGCGACACCGATGAAGCGTGGAACACGGCGACCGTCCTCATCATAAATATTGATTTCCTTGTTGGTGGCTGGGTCTCGAGGAGGGAGCGAGGGAAGATCGATGGGTTGCCTAACATCATAATCAGGGGAGTCGTATAAGAAGTCATGAACGGAGAGAATTTCATCGACTGGGATCGGCCGCCATTTTCGCACAGGGAAACAGCTACGAAGATATATTATGAAGGGTGGCAGGAGATCGATGTGAAAGTGACTTACCCTATGTCGGTGGCAACCGCCATTGACAAATAGCGGATATGGGTGTAATCGCGTTCCATATTCCAATTGCGTGCCTCGACTCGCAGAGCGTGCTGATCGGAACTGGCGATCGGCTGGTTCTGTCCATAACGACATGCAATAGACAGTGGAGCGTGCTGCTGCAGCCAGCCATCAGCAGTCCAATGGGAAGGGGCATCAGCGACCCAATCGTCCCACTCAGACTTAATGAGGTGGTCCAAAGCTATGGCGTCCTGCAAACGTAAAGAGATGGTGCGCTGCGCACTGAAAATGACCGCATCATGTCATGGCTTGGAATGCGCAGATTTTGATGAAAATACATACCATACGTTCGTAGCGTCATCCAATTTCCACTGATGGAAGTCCTCATGAGTGCCATAAGGATGCATGACGTGGATAGGCAGGGCTGGAATCTTGGCGAGAACGAATGCGAGAAACATGACAGCCATTCGATACCTAATGGATGTAAGACGCGTATCACCGTGTTTCTCACTGAGGAGAGGACTCTCGTTTGCAAGGGTAATATCCTCGACGTTGCTAATAGGGCAAAAACCAAGCCACAATTCTGTGGAATTGCCGGTGCCGATCGCCATCATGGAACCTGTAGGATCGAAACCAAGTTTACCGAATTTTGGACGAAACTGATGGGACTGCATGCGAAAATTGAGGGTTAAAGTGAAGTTATGGTCGGAGAGCGTCTTGGGAAGAAAAGCTTGAAGGCCAAGAGAGCCAGAGACGACGAGAATGAAGTCGAGGAAGTGACGAGAGCCATCCCATAACAGCTTAGGGTCATCGGTGGCAAACTTGAGGTCGGAGTCGATGGAAAGGTTAATACGACGGTGGAGTAACTTGATGGCGGTGCTCCGATCTTTAGTGCGATGCATGCGCTCGAGGGCGGAGAGCTTCAGGTTGGTGACGGGAGTTTGCTCCCATGTTGGACCGTCGTCCTTGGCACCTTCCTGGTGTAAGAATAAGCCATCGAAAATGGCCTCTTGAGAGACAGCATCGTCAAGATCGACTTCCTGCGTCGGAGGGACGTCGTCGAGGTTGAATGGAGAGGTTGAATCGCCAAAAGTACCATCTTGATTATCCTGGAAGTGGATATCATCGAAGTCAGAGCTGTTGAAGGAGCGTGAGCAAGAAGATATAGACAGAACGCAAATGCAAAGAGTTACTCAGACAAGGAATCAACAGATGAAGGCATGTTAGCGGTAGGAGATGATAGAGAACTTAGGATGCAAATCGACAGGCAAACTGCCAGACTGCATGGTGATATAAGGTCCAAAAACGACACAGGGTCGGCGGACGACAATGTCTGAAATGTAACGTCATACCTGTAAATTAGTTAAAATGCGGAAGCGGCGTCGATCATGGTTTGGTGCCGAGAGTCAAAGAGAGATGTTAGATGACATCTGTAAATGAGAGGATGAACCTACCTGTGGATGACAGAGGATATTAAGCCTATAGGAGCTGGAGCGGAGCACTGCAGCAAAGCTTGTGTGTCCTATGGGAGAGCTAAGGATGAAAGCAAGTTGATCACAAAGGCAAAGTGCATAAGTGATCAGTAGGAGGCAAATGCAATTAAATCATGATTGAGACTACTGAGAGACTAGCGCCAGGAACATAGGACATTGGATACAGGGTCAGCTAGTGAATTCGGAGGGGCCGGAAGCGAGAAAAGGCAGAAGCGAATGAGAGACATGGTCTAGACAGACTGAAGCGAGACATGAAATACATATAGTAATATACGACAGGCATTGCAATTGCAATAAATGCGAATAAATGGGACAGGGACCGATGGGACAGCCGGAGGAAATAAGATATGAGATGCAAAGTAAGGTAGTGAGTTTATAGGACGGCAGAATAGAGGCAGAGAATGAAGGACTTACAGTGTAGCAATGAGACATGGATAGAATGTCACCTGGACTGGGCGAAGCAGGAGCATTAATTAGGAATTAGGACGATAGACTAGAAGAAGTGCACACAGGGCTAACGCAAATGACTTGTGAAGGCAAAAGCCATAGCAACGAAACGCTAAGTCAACATGAATGGAAAAGAAGTATAATTTGAATGACATACGTACAAGCGGAATTTATGGAACGGAGCGTATTCACACTGTAGTGACAGGATGAAATGCATTGGAGCAAAGACATTGTCATTGGACAATCTAAGGCAAGCATGTACGAGAGATACAAATGAAAACGGAATAGAACTCAAAGGGATGTGAAGCGCGCGCACATAGTTGAAATGTACGAAGGGAAGCTGCCACACATGTATAGCTAACGATGAAGATGAAAACAAACGCAAGAGACAAGCAAACAGTACAAGAGCGCATTGGCTCGTTTATGAAACACAGCAAGACAACGATCAGATGCCAGGCATCGTCTCCTCCTCCTCAGACTCATCAGCATTAGTGTATACAGAAGAACGCTTTGCCTTCTTCTTATTCTGCGGAGAGGTCAACACTGGGAGTGCAGCGCAATACACATAGATGAATGTGAGACGATAAATAGCAAGGGAAAAGAACACATACATGCTTGGTTGCGGGAACGTTTGCTGGAGCTGGAGTCAGCAGTAGCAGCAGTAGATCCGCGAATGTGAGCAGAGGCCCCGCGACTGAGGCCATGGGTTGAAGAGGGAGCAGTGTGACCACGGGATGAGGAAGGCGCAGTAGCTTTCTGTTTCTGCCTCGCTATAACGATGGGTTAGGGAGCCGTGGATAAAACAAGGATGTGAGTAGTACTCACTGCTACGACGGAGTGTATCGATTTCTTCAGCGAGTTCATCTGGAGTGACCAAGGGCAGCGACGGAGGGGCAACGACCGTGTCATCCTGCGCATTCTGATCCACCGCATGATGCGCAGGATCATTGGGCGTATCTTCATCCATCTGCGACAGAGGACTCATGGGGATGTCAGGGACAACGACATCCGCGTTAGCCTCTGGTACAACAGAAGGGACTGTTCGATAAGTTAGGTGCGCATCATGTAATGGCCTTTGATGCGCAGGCTTACCCGGTTGTTCGTCTGGCACTGTGATAGGTTGATATAAGTGCGCATCATGTCATGGCCTTTGATGCGCAGACTTACCTTCTCTGCGGGTCTTCTTTGCAATGGGTCTGGGACGAGGTATGGGACGCTCGATCTCTGCTGACGCATCGACAGGTTCTGCTGTCTTCTTGGTGATCGTGGTGTCGGGTTCCTTGGGGCCATCTTCAAGAAGACGAACGGGAGAGTCATTCTCAGAGGAGGACGGAGAAGCGGGGTCTGGTTGCCTAGCCTTGCCCTTTTGCTTCAGGGTGAGCTTCGGTTTCTGCACCTCCGCTGGGGTGCTCTTGTCTGGGACATTACGCTTGCCCTCCGATTTCTTGGGCGGAGCTTTCGGTCCCTTGGGGGCATCGATTTCCTCCACCTGACTCTCGTCATCTTCACTACTCTGTCGTGAGGTAAGTAGGCAAATCGTTTGATTTAATACAAGTACTTACATCATCGAGCGTGTGCTCGTCAGGCTCTGCAACGATTAACGGTACGTTAAGGTTGCGGTGATCGCGTCTCCTGCGAAAGACAAAGTCGTCTTTGTCATGAAGGGTGCGTAGGCGGACACGAGATGCACTGAGGCTAAGGGCCTGTGAACAAATGTGAGAAGGTGCGCATCATGAGCCGGCCTTTGATGCGCATATTAACTTACATCTGCCAGTATGTTCAGGGCATCAGCAACCTCCTTCGACACCGGTGCTTTCTTGCCACGATGGCTTCGCGCCAGGGCCAGGTTCATGATCGATTTCTGTGCCTTCATGATGATATCCCGGTCGACACGGTCAGAGGCAAGTCGTTCCTGTTTCTTTACCTCAGCTGTCTGCCGCTCGAGAGACATCTCAGCATCAGATTGGCTGACAGCAGCGGTGACCGACAGCCCATCCCAGAAGTTCCAGGACTTCTGGGCTGCAAG
>JABCPV010000868.1:0-10019 GCA_016584345.1 Suillus ampliporus | reverse complement strand
GCTCCATTAACATTGAAGCAGCTCATCAGAGCATTCCCAAAATCATGAAGGGAGGAGAAGCGATACAGGTGTGTGGGGGCTTGATTCACCCAGGTTGGTATAAAGCATGATGGAATATTCGAGGTCGTTGTATCTCCACTCTACACAAATCTCATATAGAATGCCTGCGTAGTTGGTGAGGAGGGAAAATCACTTTGGATGATTCTCAGGACAAGCTGTCAGTGCAGCACTATAATGCTCTATTGACTGCATGCAAGTTCTGCAAGTCCCTGTTGTGCTTGAATGAAGTCAACCATAGGCCATCTATATAGATTTTGCAAATAAATAGGGACATTGAGGTAGTATGATAGATGATCTGGATGACTTGATATGCATCAAGAAAAGCAACATCTGCCTGTTGCAAAGACATCACAGCAACTATTACCAAGGCACACAGTGGGCAGCGGGGGGAGTATATGGCAAAACAGTGTGGCAGGCAGGCATGAAGGAAGTGGTGGGCAAGAAGCTGATGGGCGGGAAGGATGGTGGGCATGGCACAATCATAATGCAGTAATGTAGAGTTGAGGCAGAGCATGAATTACAACAGTATTCCAACAATGACAGGTGGCGGGCGGCAGGTGCATAGGCAGGATTGCCATCGATGACATATTTGCATGGTCATTTGAATGTTGTGCAGGATTTTAAGTTCTGCTAGGCTTCACCAAGCTTGCCTTTGGGTCCCATACTTGTCCCAGACTTTGGCCTGCACTTTGGCCCAGACTTTGGCCCAGACCTTGTCCCTACTGGCCAAATCCCTGACTTTCTGACGATGCAAGAGCTCGCAAGGGTGTGTGTTCGCAATCCCGAACATGCACTCCTTTGTGTCTCCCCCTCAAACTGGTGTCTGGGGTCCCAATCTCAGCCACTTTGGCGATTTTACAGGTCATGGCTTGAGCTTTGTAGAAATAGCCATGTGTGTTAGAGGAAGTACGAAGAGAGAAGAAGAGAGAGAAAATACTGTTGTGGTTTGGAATGGAATCAATGAGCAGTTTAGTGTGTGCAACAACAGTAGACAAGAGAAAACTGAATTAAATGAGTTTGGTCTAATGAGATAGAGAGATTAGTTATTTACCATGAAAGCTTCACTTCTGTGGTGGTGGGGAGGGTCTGGTTCTGCCAGACTGTGCTTGTGTGTGTGGTCTGGGAGAAGCACTCTGGATCTGGGTTTTTGGGTTGAGAAATGAAAAATTTGAAATAACTGGATGCAGAGTAGGGTTCGGAATTAGGGTTTGGTGTCTGGTTGACCAGCAAATTGGCATGGCCCTAGAGGGTCTAATTTACAGGTGTAAATCATGCAAGATTTACTGAAATTTACTGATGGGTTCGGGGGCAGAGCCCCTGGAAGCTCCAGCTCTTTCATGTTAGTTTGCATTAATTTGCAGGTGAATTTGACCTAATTGACTGTAATTGACTACACAGACTCCCACTTCTCCCACTCGTCATCCATCGCATCAAGGATGAAGTTGCAGCATCAGCTGTCCCTTGGGGGAGCTCCACAACTTGCAGGAGTAATGATTGGCTGCACAGGTTGGTCCAACAGAATATCGAGAAGGAAGGTGGATGATATGTTGATATGGTTACCAACATTGAACTCATCACTTTTCACAGTGTCAATGGCTACATGCTCCATGGCATCACTGTCATCAAGCCACTGCCCCTCATTGGTCTCATCCTCCAAGTTAATGGTGGTGACTGTAAGGAAGCCTATGGCTTTGGTGCTGGGCACTCGCTGAGACCATGACTTTTACGACTGTAACAGAGTATGCTATTTCTATTTCCTTTTCTGTCCTTTCCTATCAAATCATATCACATCACATTACTGTGCATGGTTGGTTAGCAAGCAGGTTTTTACCCATATATCAGAGGTGCTTTGGTAGATATTTCCCTCAGTCATTTCTATTGCCTTGTTTGGACATGTGAGTGCTGATCTTCATTACCTCATCCTTGTCTGTCTCTGACTCTTCACTCTCTTTGCTCGACTCTGAACTGTGTCAGAGGTTTCTGACTTGCTCTTGCTGCCCAACCCATCACTATCAGACTCCAATTCATCCATTGCATCAATGTCGCTGGCCTTGACTGTGTCATTACCAGGTGGCAAGATATCTTGATATAGATGAAGCTGGCTATTTTGGATGGGGAATGAGGGTGAGACATGGGCTTCTGTTGATGTGGCCATACTTGGGGTGAAATCCTTGTCAGTAAAGATGTGGGGATTGAGTGGATGTATGTTGCTGTTCTTCCATGCCTTTGTAATCATTTCTTCTGTAAATGCCTAGGTCTGAGCTGCCATATATTGATTGATGAAGTCCTGTCTGGGAATTTCATCACCAGTTTCATCAAACACATCCTCACAGCACTTGCATCACGCTCACTGGAGAGGGCTAAAAACTCCAACATTAAGAGGCTGCAGCTCATGTGTTGTATGAGGTGGATAGACAAAACAACTCAATATTATGTTACACAGCCAACTTGCACATTTCTTTTGTGATGTGGGAACTGTGATCATCATAGATAAGAAGTATTGGCTTCCTGGAGTGATTTCTTGCTGTCACCTGAGGAATAAATGAGTTTTCAAAAACCTTTTCATCCAGATAACGTTGTCTGTCCACCTATTTGGTGACATTGCAACTGAGATAAAATTCAGACTTTTTTTTGAAGTGGTGAAACATAGAGATACTAAATGTTTGGGTGTGTGTTAAGGCCATGCTCAAGGGAGGACTAGATCCGAGGGGCTTGGCTTCAGCTCATGCACTATGCCCCTTACCTGAGTACGTACCCTAATTTCCAGGGGTCCAGTAGTACTATAAGTCCAGTCATATGTGACCCGGTAGTACAAGAGATACAAATCGAGAGTTAGACTGCTTAGGGCTGGAGCCGGTAGCAGAAGGGAACAGTAGTAGACTACCCAGAGGTAGAGCTGGTAACAGAAGTAGACTTAGGGATCTACCCAAGTCTAGTGTAGGAGATTTGACAAGAGTCAGAGAACTCAAGTCTGGAGGGACAGGAATGAGCAGGACTATGTATGATATTCAAACTGAGGTGTTACAACAAAGTACAAGAGTTTATATACTGTAGGTATACCAATGATCAGTAATCTGGAGTACAGAAGGCAGTGAGAAAAGCATATGGTAAGTCTATTAGTAAGTCCAAGTGGATCAAGTAAAGTAAGACAGATCATAAGGAAATGAGTCCAGAAATGAAACAGGTACTGGATATCTACAGAAGCCAGAGGGCCAGAAGTAAGGGGGAATACTAATTGGGGTTAGGTTTGGTAGAGCAGACCTATCTGGAGATCAGGTCCGCTGGTCCGGAGGAAGCACGCTACTGGAAAGGTTTACAGGTACTGGAGATATGGGGTATGACAGTGTGCCTGGAACCAACTTTTGTGATATAACTTTCTGGAAAACACAAACCCTGGAGTGATGCTTGCACCATCTGCAGATATACATTCAATGACTGTGACAAGCTCAAGGTTTGCACTTCAAGCTTTGTACTTCAGATATCTACCACAAGGTACAAGATACTTCTCTGGAGAAGTCTTCTGGCCACCCCCTCTTTGACAGCCTTTCTCATCCATATTGTAGACATATTCCCAAGGAATCTCCTTCTCCTCAATGACTTTCTTAAGAAGCTCAAAATGATGCTTGACAGTAGTGCAGCTGAAACTCTGGCAACAATTTGGATCCAATGTGGATGGCTTTCCCAGAGTGGTGTCAGGATGCCAGGCAAGAAAGCCCCTGATCCACTTTTTGTGTAGCTTTTTCCAGAAAGCACTGCAGCTTTGATCCAGATTGTCTGTTTACTGAGGGGAATGCTCCATGGAGCTAAAGTGCTTGATCCAGTTGTTAAGCATAGATTCCAATGCAGGGGACAAGAGCTGTTGGTGTCCATGAGCTTTGTAGCAGGGCTGAGTGAGACCAAGATAGTGCCATTGAAGTGTATGATATGAAACATTATGCTCCTTTGCAGCAGTACAAATATTTTGAGAAGGAGAAGCAAGAAGAATAGCACAGACATCCTGATTTTTTTTTCTCACTCTTCATTGAGTTTCTAAGCTTTTGTTCTGAAGACATGAGCACGACACACTGGCATGCAACAGCACTATTGAGTACCAAAGCAGTCTCAAGTCATCACTGAAAGTTTTGCAGCCATACACTGCTGCACTCAAAATTGGTTCTCCACTCCAAGGCATCACACTTGATCATTCTCTGACATTGATGCTTGCATTGTCGATAATAACAGAAACTGTGCTTCATTCTCACTGGAAAAATACTCAGAAGGTGAGGATAGGTATGAAGTGTGTGGAAGAAAAAAAATCATTTTTCGGTTGTGAATTTTGCTTTCCCCTGACTATTCTAAAAGGTAACTTCGAATGATAGATTTGAAGCCATATGTGTTCCTCATCTTTATTTTTTTTAAAAAAAATACAGTACTATGAATATATGTTACAAGGTCCTATATCCAAGAGTAGAGGACTTAAGATGTGTTGTTGCGTGTGCTATGAGGCATTTTGCAACTCTCTACTGTTTTGCAACTCTGGCCCAATGATAGTATGTCTATCACACCAGTACTTTCAATATATTGACCCTGCACGAAAACTGCTGTACTCGGCGGAT
Organism: Suillus ampliporus; assembly: GCA_016584345.1. Taxonomy (NCBI): domain Eukaryota; kingdom Fungi; phylum Basidiomycota; class Agaricomycetes; order Boletales; family Suillaceae; genus Suillus; species Suillus ampliporus. Next base: position 5,364 of record JABCPV010000868.1, on the reverse strand, counting down.
TCACAACAATCCCTAGGTTACAATTTCCAAGATGTGTAATACATAAAAAAGGATAACTGTGATGTCACCGGAAAACTTAAATGTTCATGCCATTAGTAGTTAGCATCCTGCTGAATAAGCTCCAGGGCTTTTGCAGAGCGAGCCTTGATGCAGCACTTGAAGGGCTTGGGATGGCTGGAGTGCGTCTATCCAGCACGGCACGGCAGACCCCATTGAGATAAGCAACATACCTGATTGTGCCTGATGAGGGGTCAAGCTCAGGGGTGATCTCAACAACCGTTCTCGACGACCTTGGAAATATCAAACACGGCGAGTGACATCGCGATGGATATCCAGACGGACGCATCGGCAAGGTGAAGACCTGCAAAAGAAAGTGACGTCAGAACTGTCTTCATTGGCGCCCTCTGAGTTGGACTAACCTGGGCAGATACTGCAGAACCGAAAGTTAGCACGTCACTCAAACAGGAAATATATGCCTACCGTCTGCCAAAACCAAAGCAGATCATTCGAGGGTCTGTCTCAGGCTCTTTACCATTACTGGCCAAGAAGCGTTCGGGGTTGAATTGCGACGGGTTGGCATACGTCCGCGGGTCATTGAGCATGAACCTGTCATTGAATTATGTTAATATATCGAATACGGAAGTGCGGGGGTACAAACCAAATGTTAGCTATTATCAAGGAACCTTTGGGAATGTAGTACCCATCATGGATGTCATCCTCAGTGACGCAGTGGGGGAAACCTGTTATTAAAATACCACTAAACAACTAAATAATGCGATAGCAAGATACGCATACTGGTAGGAGTGATGGCATTCCAGCGTAGGACTTCTTTAGCAAGCGCCTCAATATAGGGGAGAGAGTCGCGGTCGGCGAAGGAGGGAAGACGATCAGGACCAACAACGGCATCTATTTCAGCCTGAGCCTTCTTCTGCGCATCAGGGAAAAGTGCCATAGCTAGGAAAAGCGCGTAGATTCCAGAAACAGTCTGAGTGAACAGGTGTTACTCTCAAAAGACGGCTCTCAAATTTGTTGGGAGGGACTAACCGTATCGGCACCACCACCGTACAGAGTTGCAGCAGACCATTTCACAACGTGTTCCTCTTCTGCAGACAAAGTATGACCTTCCAACAGATTGGAGGTGAAAGACTTGGGGGCGATGCCAGCGGCCTGTAAAATTCAAACTTCAGCTCATGGTCACAAAACTACGAACATTAATTACCATCTGATCCTTAACAAACTCATAGGGTTTATCGACAGAATAATCGACGATGGTGTGCCATTCATGCGCTATGCGCTTGAAGCCAGCGCTAGGGAACCACTCGGGAACCTTGGCCACTAAAGATAGTCAGGTATTGGAAGGAAACATCAGAATGCTATAGCCTTACAGGACAGTATGATGTCAACCATGAAGGCACTGGGAGTAGTGAACCGCGAGAAGTGGGTGACAATGCGCTCTACAAAGTCAATGAAGGGATCATTGCTATCCTTCACTTCATAACCATGAGAGATGCGTAGAATGATAGCGCCAGCGGTGCTATAAAAATTCAAGGACCATGTTGATGGAAGGAGAAATCATACGTACTGTCGAACATGTGCCTGTAGTTGGTCGGGTTTTGCAAGCACGTGCTTCAGGAATCGGTGGGTATCAAGCTCCACGACCGGCTTGTAGATATCCAAGGCGGCGCGACTGCCAATGGCGCGGTGGAAGTGCTTGCGGTGCTGGCGAAAATGGTCACCATAAGGGAGGAGAGTTGTAATGTACTTCAGGCCAACAAGTTCGCCAGCCATAGGAAAAACAGGACGGTCAGAGTACACAGAGCTCTTCTTGTCCATCATGTCCATTGCGGTCTTGACAGAGTTCACCACCATGATGTGCTGACCCAAAATCTCGATATGCGAGAGATCACCTGCAGACAAGACGTTGAATGCATCATTCTGGCGACACGGGAGGCACTCACCATACCTCTTGCCCCACTCTGCGAAGGTGAGCCAGGGCTTGATGTGAGGCATGTCTGTGACATTTCCAACGAGAGGCCACCCAGAGGGACCAGGTGGATATGGTGCGGGATTCTTCTTGGTGAGCGCTCGCTTTACCAGATACACTCCGGCACTAGCAAGGCATATGTCCAGCCAAGTCATGTTGGTGAGTATTAACATGGTTACTTCTTAGCAGATGAGCAGCTGGGTTATATAGTATACTATAGATTCGTTATGTGTGTGGGAAGATCTGGCTTGGGGCGCCAGCTCTGGACGAGATGAACTTCAAGATAAAGACCAAAATTAATACCTTTGTAGCAAGTAGTGTTCCCAGATCTCGGTGGGTCTGGAGAGGGACACAAATCCAGACCAAAACACCATTGGAGGTTTGTGTCGATGACCTGCAAATGACCTGCGATCAGTGAACGTTTGAACTCTGGACATGGCCAAAACGGTTGAAAACGGTTGGAATCGCGCGAAATATGCAGAATTTGGAAGCAACACATTTCACCACAGGAGACTCGCCATGTGGAGACTAATTCCCGCTACCGTGAGGGAGTGGGTCTTGTCACGGTAGCGCACTATTTACTCACTTTTGCGGCAGATTCTTCCGATCCTGGTCAAGTTGTGCTGTGGGGGTGAAAATTACCCTTTTCTGCTTTTTCTTTGCTCACAGGCAGCATCATCGGTCGTCCTTAGCCGTCGAATTTCAACCGGCATTGTCGTGTCGCGAATGGCGACCATTTCCGCAATCTCGTGTTATCTGTGATGTGCTCCCTGGTGGAGGATTGGGAATACAATCGGATTAATCTTTAGATGTAGCGGATATCTGGGGTTAGTGTTGTTGGCAGAAGGTCTGGGGCAGAAGTTGGCAGAAGTACAAAAGGTACCGGAGGATGTGTGATAAACTGTATAGTTGTCAATGCAAATCCTTTCTGTATCTACCCAGTAAATGAACATTAGAAGTACGTGTTTATCCATGGCTAAGTCTGGAGGGCGCCCTCTTCCCAAGGTTGTCGAAGACAATTTTGACTGCCTCGCTTCAAGATGTCCCCAACTCATCCAATAGATTAGGCTCGTGACCAGCCTGGCTTACCAATACCACTTAACAATATCAAAGACGTAGTCCAGACTGGTTACGAGTCTACAAACAAGCCCCACAAGCACCGTTAACGACTTACAAATTTAGCTAGCTTGAGCGCCTCTGTTTGGTATCGCTCCAATAACAAATAATTGGTTTTACATAATGTAAGTTACACTAAGCTAATTGGCCAAAGCGGTTGCGTGTCTGTCGAGGACCTTCGTCACTGCACTCGTCCTCTTTTCCGCAGGTCCGCGTGTGTACCTGCGCTTAAGCCCTTCTACGGCCCCGCAGCCACACGTGTCCTTTCTTGGGCCTGTCTTTTGTCGGGAGGTGACGCCATTCCCGATCTCTTTCAAACTCCACCGTTCCTATCGCGGAGTCTGAGGTTTTGCCTGGCGGACGACGATCGGTCGGGTCAAGTCTTCTGAGCTTTCCTTTGTTTTCTACGCGTCATGTATTACTAGTCTTCGGCTCCTTTGTTCTCTCGTGTGCTGTTGTCAGGCTCACTTGTCATGCATTACTAGTACGAATCTTCATAGGACTCCCCGTCGTCTGCGGGGAGTCGCATTTGCACCGGCTATCTCCGCGCTTTCGTCTGCCATCCGCACGGGCCAATTAGAAGCGGCTAAGTGAATTTTTCAAATTCTGGTCTATCGATATGAAGATAGCTGTAATTCCCCTGGCACTCACATCGAGAACCGCGACAACAATCTGCCGAAACACCTTACCAATGCCGCACAATGCCCTAACTGTCCAGAACGCGAAGCCAGGCTCTCATAGTCGCTCCTGCTTCGGGCGAAAGTGCAGTGTTCTGGACCCAGCTTGCCCGCTGTCACACACCACTAGATGAACTTTCTGACACTGTATCAAGTGACGCCAGCTCAGCATTAGCAGAAGAGTTCAAACAACTCAGCGTTGGCCTTCGCAAAGTGCTAGATGCAATAGATGTGTCTCCTGAAAACCAGTCCTCGCAAATCTAGCCGTGCAATGGGATGCTGCCCTCTCGCGTATCCGTACGTTACCTGACTTTTCCGTTTTCTCCTGCCTCCGCTGTAGTGTTCCGTGAAAAACTCCCCGCCGAGTTTTGGACAAGTTTTTGACAGAGGGTATCCCCAGGCCAGTTATTGACATGTGTTTTTAACTACTTATTGACAAGTTTTGACACCAACCATATTGTGCTACAGAGTTTGATAAAAGCTAAACTTCCAGGCTACGGGACCACCATCAGCTACCTCTGAAGGTGGCCCAGGTGTTCGCAATTCTTGAGCCCCCATCTCGATTGCCTTGTCAGAGAGAAGGTCCAAGAGCTCAGGACCATCTACACCACAGGTGGTGTGAATGGATTGCACGTATGAGGTATCAATTAACGTCTATGGTTTTTGACAGTTTTTGACACCCTCGAAACACCCTCGAGTTTTCCACATGTTTTCCACATGTCAAAAATTGATGATGTCAAAAACTCCGGAGTTTTTCACGGAACACTAAACTCAATCATCAGTTCACATGGTGTCATTCGTTATGTGCGGAACTTATCCGCAGAACAGGGATCTGACAATTTGCAAACAATGGTGGCACCACGAAATGCAGTACATTGGAGATTGGCAAAAGCTGGAACGCTCGTCGGAACAGACCATACTGGTATTAGGAGCTCACCCTACAAATTTGGACAGGTTCTGTAACAAGTACGTTGAAACTTGAACCCGGACGATGAAATTCCAGGTACGTAGGTTCATGTGGTCAACGTAACTTTTAAATTGCAGGCTGTGGAAGCGGACATAACCGTACACTGTTTCTAGCATAACCATAACGCCACCCAGGTCCCAACTAAATGGCATTCGTGGCTATCGCACATCCGCTTGCAATCACCCACGGAAGACGCCGTCATGCGGAACCTGTCTCCGACATGGAAAGCGGTATGTCCCATTCCTTCGAAGTCTACCTGTAGAGCAGCCCTGGGTTGAGAACCTGACAGGTACGCGAGGTGCCCATCGGCCGTATAACATGGTGAAGCCAAATATTGATGCTTGGGATTATAGCGCGGGGCAAGGCATACTGCGAAACAGAAGGTTGGCATGTCGTTCAAACAGGAACTCCATGCTTTCCGTCTACCAAAGCTGAATCAGATCGTGCTAGGGTCGGTCTCAGCCTCCTATCCATCCTTGGCCAAGGAGCGTTCAGGGTTGAATTGCGAAGGATGAGTTTTCTCCTCAACTCATCATGACAAGGTCGCCTTCTAGAAGCCGCTAGACATGTCTGAGCCAAGGTCAAATGTACATGACGGATGCATAGGCTGCAGTTAACGT
>JABCPV010000867.1:0-10020 GCA_016584345.1 Suillus ampliporus | reverse complement strand
TCGAGCATTGCGACCAAAGATCTATAAGATGATAAAATGTCAGTGCTTGCGGGCAGTCCCCTGCGGGAGCTGTCTACTCATGAGCCGGTGATCTGCGCCATGACACTCCTGTTGATGTTGAGCTCAGTGTCATTCAGATGCACAGGGATGATCACCATGTTGTACGGCCTCAGTGTGTCGTTATTTCCTTTTGATCAAAAGTCTTGGAGTTGACCGTTCGTCGAATCACTCGCTCACCGTACCCTCGCTTGATGTTACCAATCCATGTACTTGTTACCTCTCGTGTATGCAACATGCCTTGAGGTTCTTCATAGTTGGTCGGCCCACCCACCATCAAGCGAATAGTATGTGCAGCGGCATCGTTCTTGTCCTCCTTGGACATCGCTCAACATGCAGCTCGAACTTGTTTCATATGCTCTTTGTCACACTCGTCGCCGCCTTCCTTGCCCATGAAATGTGGAATCTGCGCTAACCGACCGAGATTGCAAAGGTCCTGGAAAGGATTTCAGTTAGTGCTAACAAAGAAGGACATTTGGCATGCCCTCGGGCCAGTGTACAGCGGAGTGCCTGATGACATCAGCTTAATGATTGAGGCCTTGGTGACTTCAAGGGTCGCGTAAAAGCTAGCAGTGAGGTTACACATCTTGTGGACTTCATCGATGGAAACTGTGAGGAATTCATGGCCTGCCCACAGACATTTGGGTGCCTGTTTATGGAGTTTCAGGTGTCGTGTCTCGTTGGATGCTTTGTTACTGTTGTGTCCTGCAACACCTTTGCATGTGTTGAAGACTTTGCCACTCGTGCCTATGACCTGTCAGCTAGTCAGCAACTGAATCTTAGGCTATGACCAGACTCACCGAGTGAGAGACCAGGATGATGTGGTGAATCAATGGTGTGGCTGATGTGGCCCAAGGGCTGTTCCAGAAATCTCTGAACTCAATTTCGGCTGTCGGATAGTTGTAGATCTCGATGGCTCTGGGCGCGAAGAAGGTGCGTAGCTCGGAGTACCACTGATTGATCAATGAATTCGGCACTATGATGACGTGGGGCAGGTTGGGAATTGCAGCTCGATCTGCAAAGAACAGGTGTTCTGCTGTAAGGGAGAGATGGCAGGTGAGCTACTGTTCTTTGCGCAGGATCAGCTGACAGCCATGTACTCTGCCTCAGTAGTAGACAAGGCAACAATGGATTGAAGCTTGGAGAACCAGGACACAGCACCAGAGCCAATCTTGACAAGATATCCTCCAGTAGAGCGACCAGTATCCTTGCATTCACCATGATCAGCATCAGAGAAGGTTGAGAACAGTTCAGAGAAGTTGGGATCAGGTGCATAGGTGATGGAGTAGTGTGCAGTGCCCTTGAGATAGCGAAGGAGGTGCTTGACAGCTTGCCAATGAGTGGGGCCAGGGTTGGAATTGAATCTAGCAAGACAGCCAACAGTGTAGGCAATGTCTGGTCTGGTGGTGGTGGCTAGATACATCAGAGCACCTACTGTTTCGAGGTAAGGGGTGGATCGCATGTCTTGACTCTCATCAGGAGTCTGGGGACACTGAGAACGAGTTAGTCGATGATTAGGCTGCATGGGAGTGGAGACAGGCTTGCAATCAACCATGCCAAATTGATCAAGTATGTCAAGATAGTACTGCTGCTGGGAGATGGTGATGGAGTGCTTGGAGCGATCCCTGTCTATCTTGATGCCCAGTAGCTGGGTGGTAGGGCCTAAGTCTCTCAGCTTGAAGTGCTGAGACAAGTCCTTGATGGTCTGATCAATTGCAGAAGAGGATTTTGATGCAAAGGTCATGTCATCAACAAAGACAGGCAGAATGATCCTGACTTCACCCTTGACATAGACATAGATGCTGGCATCAGAGTAGGACTGTGTATAGCCAATGGACTCGAGCACAGATCGCATCTTCTTGTTCCAGCGATTGCCTCCTTGCTTGGTGCCATAGATGCTCTTCTGGAGAAGGCAGACAGTCTTCTTTGGATCACCTTCAGCAAAGCCTTCAGGTTGTTCCATGTAGACGTCACAGTCCATCTCCCCATTGAGGTAGGCATGTGAGATGTCGATAGAGCGAAGGTGGAGGTCATGGATGGCTGCCATGGCAAGGACAACTCGAATGGTGGGCATCCTGACTGTGGGGGCAAAGATTTCAATGTAGTCAAAGCCAGGTCGCTGATTATAGCCCTTGACAACAAGTCTGCCCTTGTAGCGCTCTATGGAGCCATCTGCATTGCGCTTGACCTTGAACACCCACTTGGAGCCAATCACCTTGATGCCAGTAGGTCTGGGAACAAGTTTCCAAGTACCATTGCTTCTATGGGCATTGAGCTCTTCAAGAGCTGCCTGGTTCCATTGCTCAGCATCCACTCAAGTAAATGCCTCCTTGTATGACAGAGGCTCAGAGGATGAGTTGACTGAGTAAGCCATCTGATATCCTGCAGCCAAGTCAGCATCCTCAATCTCATCATCAACAACATCATTGAGCTGGGCTTGAGAGAGCTTCCACCACTCTCTGGGAGCCTGCCTGGTGCGTCGAGGCAATCTGGCACCAATACCGATGGGAGAGGGTGGTCTGGCAGCAGGTATAGGATTAGGAGCTGGTGGAGGGGCTGGATCAGGAATAGGGCACTACAGGAGCGATGTCAGGAGCTGCTGGAGGCACCACATCCCCCCCATGATCCAGAGACTCATCATCTTCTGAATCAGATGGGTAGTAATAAGATGGTGCTCTAGAGGTAGTCTTGGACTGTCTAGTTGGCAGAGGAGCAACAGGAGGTGCTGGATCCATAGGAGCGATGGAGGCAGGATCTGGGACAGGAATAGAAGGGGTGGAGGGGCGCTTGGACATAGGGAAATATCTTTCATCAAAGTCAGCCCTCTCACAGATAATAACCTTCTTGGAAGTTGGATTATAGAACTTCCAGCCCTTGTAGCCAGCAGGGTAGCCAATGAAGGCGCATTTTTCCATATGAGAGCCAAGTCCATCTCTCTTGTCTCTCTGGATGTGCACATAGGCAGTGCAGCCCCAAACTCGAAGATGAGACACATCAGGCTTCCTACCATTCCAAAGCTCATAGGGAGTGGCCTTGTCCAGGGCCTCAGTGGGGCATCTGTTCCAGACATGGACTAGAGCAGCCAGGCACTCGCCCCAGAAGGCCTTGGGAAGGCCAGACTCATCCAGCATGGCTGTGATGCGCTCAGAGAGGACTCTGTTAGCTCTCTCAGCAACCCCATTCTGCTGTGGTCTAGCACGAACAGTGTGCTGCCTCTCAATGCCACACTGAGTGGTGAAGTCAAGGAAGGCATTGCTCATGTACTCCCCACCCTTGTCATCTCTGAGGATCTTGAGCTTTCGCTCTGACTGGTTCTCAGCATAGGCCTTGAATGTCTTGAAAGCTTCAAAGACATCAGACTTAGCCTTAATAGGGAGTACAAAGCGATAGCGAGTGAAATCATCAATGAATGTGACCCAATAACGATAGCCAGAGAAGCTGAGGCAGGGGACTTGATGGACATCAGTGTGGACAAGCTCCAGAGGTCGAGAGGCACGCCATTGGGAGGAGGGGAATGGGTTTGCATGCATCTTTCCAGCTAAGCATGGCTCACAGATAGGATCAGGCATTGCTCTTGAATCAAGCTTGAGTCCAGTGACCATGTCATGATCAATAAGCTTCTTGACACCTGCCAAGTGATGGTGGGCAAGTCTCCTGTGCCATAGGTCGATGTCCAGAGGAATGGTGGTCGCTGCAGAGGCATATTCAGATAGAGGAATAGTAGAGCCGTCTAAGAATGCTGCATTGCTGCTGCTGATGGATGCAACAAAGAGGGTGGTGCCTGCAGGACGCTGAAAGGACATCCTAGACGAGTCAATGGTGACATGGAAGTCACTATTGCGAGTAAGATAGAGGACAGAGAGCAGGTTGTTGCAAAGGTCAGGGACATGCAAGACTCTTGAAAACTCGACCGGTCTAACACTCTTTCCATCAATGACTGGGTGAAAGACCACAGTGCCAACCCCAGCTGAATAGATGGTGTTGTGGTCAGCTAGCCTGATAGGGACACGATATGGGGTGTAGTTGCGAAGCCAGTGACGGTGAGGAGTCATGTGAGAGGTGGCACCTGTGTCTGCATTCCAGTCAGCTCCAGCATCAAGTTGGAGAGGACAGATAGTGCTGGAAGGGTCAAAAGAGCGAAGACAAGCATTGCCAGCAAACTCAGTGATGGTAGAGGTGATAGGGCAAGGAATGGAAGTGGTAGTGGGCAATGATGTGGGCTCTGAGGGACTCTGAGTCTTCCTGGAGCGCTTCCTAGCCTTCTTCTTTCTACTACAACGCTGGCTAGAGTGCACAGAGGCAAGGGTAGACCAGATAAGAGCAGGGTCATCCTCAATGGCATCAATGTGCAACCTTTGCTCAACTGAGCAAGCCGGATAGAGTTCCCCAGCAGCCTGGTCTGCTCAGACATCCCACAAGGCTTGTAAGGAACCTTGAGAGTCAGCAGGGCGCTTCTCAGAGCCACTGACTAGCAACCATAAGCCCTTAGAGCACAGGTAAGACTCCATATCAGATCTCCAGATTGGATAATTGGTAGAAGTGAGTTGGGTGATAGTCATGGCTGACATAGGAAGGGACTGGGTGACAAGCAGGAGGGCCTAGAGCGATGCAGGACGTCAAGTAAGTGTTAGTTATGGTGATTGAGCACCTTATGGTGCGAGTTATTTGTCTTATGATGATACTTACTCTATTGGACTCTTACTTAGTATATTGTGTGACTCACTTACTTGATTAGGTATTGTTTACACTTATTTACATGGACTCACCCATAGGTAGCCAGTCCTGTGTTGGTTGCTCTTTAGCAACTGACACTGGACTAAGTCCTGTTCACTCTCATTAGCTCACTTGTGGCTTGGTTCTTCCAGTTATTCTAATAGTAAGGTGTGTGGATGCCTTGGGGAGCACTGGGAGCAACAGGGGTAAGCAAGAAGTGACAGGGGTCAGATGACCAAATGGGCTCTGGAAATTTTCAACAGAGCCACTTGGTTGAAGTTGTCAAAAGCAACACAAGGGGTGTTCCAACAGTCCAAATGGTGCTCAGACACAAGGATTAGGGTTTTCTAGGCTGTAGAATGCGATGGGAACCACTAGGAAAGGAATGGAGCAGTAGTTGGATGAGGAACAAGTGACTTGAGGTCCTTAAAGCGCAGGGCTCATAACCTATTATAATAACTGGAAGAACCAAGCCACAAGTGAGCTAATGAGAGTGAACAGGACTTAGTCCAGTGTCAGTTGCTATTCAGTTGTGTATGCTAATGAGTGTACTGTACCTTAGTCCAGTGTCAGTTGCTGAAGAGCAACCAACACAGGACTGGCTACCTATGGGCGAGTCTATGTAAATAAGTGTAAACAATACCTAATCAAGTAAGTGAGTCACACAATATACTAAGTAATAGTCCAATAGAGTAAGTATCATCATAAGACAAATAACTCGCACCATAAGGTGCTCAATCACCATAACTAACAGCCCCCCCTGATTGTGCACCTCTTCACATCAAGTCAGTCCCATAATGCGACAGAACAGCTGCACCTTAGGTCGAGCCAAAGCCTTGGTAAGGATGTCAGCAGGCTGGTCAGCAGTGGGCACAAAGGTGGGTGCAATCAGCTGCTTGTGGACCACATCTCTAAGCCAATACCAGCTGAGATCAAGTTGCTTCATCCTGCCCATGGTGCTCTGGGTGCTTTGGCCACAGAGATGGCGCTCTGGTTGTCAATCCTGAGTACAGAGGGTGCAGAGGCAGGGAAACCCATCTCAAACAAGAGATTGCGCATCCAGCGGATTTCCTTACCTGCCTCAACTGCAGCCATGTACTCTGCCTCAGTGGTAGACAAGGCAACAATGGATTGAAGCTTGGAGGACCAACAGACAGCACCAGAGCCAATCTTGACAAGATATCCACCAGTAGAGCGACCAGTGTCCTTGCATCCACCATGATCAGCATCAGAGAAGGTTGAGAACAGTTCAGAGGAGTTGGGATCAGGTGCATAGGTGATGGAGTAGTGTGCAGTGCCCTTCAGATAGCGAAGGAGGTGCTTGACAGCTTGCCAATGAGTGGGGCCAGGGTTGGAATTGAATCTAGCAAGACAGCCAACAGTGTAGGCAATGTCTGGTCTGGTGGTGGTGGCTAGATACATCAGAGCACCTACTGCTTCGAGGTATGGGGTGGATCGCATGTCTTGAGTCTCATCAGGAGTCTGGGGGCATTGAGCACGAGTGAGTCGATGATTTGGCTGCATGGGAGTGGATACAGGCTTGCAATCAGACATGCCAAATCGATCAAGGATGTCAAGGCAGTACTGCTGCTGGGAGATGGTGATGGAGTGCTTGGAGCGATCCCTGTCTATCTTGATGCCTAGTAGCTGGGTGGTAGGGCCTAGATCTCGAAGCTTGAAGTGCTGAGACAAGTCCTTGATGGTCTGATCAATTGCAGAAGAGGATTTCGATGCAAAGGTCATATCATCAACAAAGACAGGCAGAATGATCCTAACTTCACCCTTGACATAGACATAGATGCTGGCATCAGAGTATGACTGTGTGTAGCCAATGGACTCGAGCACAGATCGCATCTTCTTGTTCCAGCGGTTGCCTCCTTGCTTGGTGCCATAGATGCTCTTCTGGAGAAGGCAGACAGTCTTCTTTGGATCACCTTCAGCAAAGCCTTCAGGTTGTTCCATGTAGACGTCACAGTCCATCTCCCCATTGAGGTAGGCATGTGAGATGTCGATAGAGCGAAGGTGGAGGTCATGAATGGCAGCCATGGCAAGGACAACTCGAATGGTGGGCATCCTGACTGTGGGGGCAAAGATTTCAATGTAGTCAAAGCCAGGGTCGCTGATTATAGCCCTTGGCCACAAGTCTGCCCTTGTAGCGCTCTATGGAGCCATCTGCATTGCGCTTGACCTTGAACACCCACTTGGAGCCAATCACCTTGATGCCAGTAGGTCTGGGAACAAGTTTCCAAGTACCATTGCTTCTATGGGCATTGAGCTCTTCAAGAGCTGCCTGGTTCCATTGCTCAGCATCCACTCGAGTTAATGCCTCCTTGTATGACAGAGGCTCAGAGGATGAGTTGACTGAGTAAGCCATCTGATATCCTGCAGCCAAGTCAGCATCCTCAATCTCATCATCAACAACATCATTGAGCTGCGCTTGAGAGAGCTTCCACCACTCTCTGGGAGCCTGCCTGGTGCGTCGAGGCAATCTGGCACCAATACCAATGGGAGAGGGTGGTCTGGCAGCAGGTATAGGATTAGGAGCTGGTGGAGGGGCTGGATCAGGAATAGGGACTACAGGAGCGATGTCAGGAGCTGCTGGAGGCACCACATCCCCCCCATGATCCAGAGACTCATCATCTTCTGAATCAGATGGGTAGTAATAAGATGGTGCTCTAGAGGTAGTCTTGGACTGTCTAGTTGGCAGAGGAGCAACAGGAGGTGCTGGATCCATAGGAGCGATGGGGGCAGGGTCTGGGACAGGAATAGAAGGAGTGGAGGGGCGCTTGGACATAGGGAAATATCTTTCATCAAAGTCAGCCCTCTCACAGATAATAACCTTCTTGGAAGTTGGATTATAGAACTTCCAGCCCTTGTAGCCAGCAGGGTAGCCAATAAAGGCGCATTTTTCCATATGAGAGCCAAGTCCATCTCTCTTGTCTCTCTGGATGTGCACATAGGCAGTGCAACCCCAAACTCGAAGATGGGACACATCAGGCTTCATCCCATTCCAAAGCTCATAAGGAGTGGCCTTGTCCAGTGCCTCAGTAGGACATCTGTTCCAGACATGGACAAGTGCAGCAAGACACTCGCCCCAGAAGGCCTTGGGAAGGCCAGATTCATCCAGCATAGCTGTGATGCGCTCAGAGAGGACTCTGTTAGCTCTCTCAGCAACCCCATTCTGCTGTGGCCTAGCACGAACTGTGTGCTGCCTCTCAATGCCACACTGAGTGGTGAAGTCAAGGAAGGCATTGCTCATGTACTCCCCACCCTTGTCATCTCTGAGGATCTTGAGCTTTCGCTCTGACTGGTTCTCAGCATAGGCCTTGAATGTCTTGAATGCTTCAAAGACATCAGACTTAGCTTTAATAGGGAGTACAAAGCGATAGCGAGTGAAATCATCAATGAATGTGACCCAATAGCGATAGCCAGAGAAGCTGAGGTAGGGGACTTGATGGACATCAGTGTGGACAAGCTCCAGAGGTCGAGAGGCACGCCATTGTGATGAGGGGAATGGGTTGGCATGCATCTTTCCAGCTAAGCATGGCTCACAGATAGGATCAGGCATTGCTCTTGAATCAAGCTTGAGTCCAGTGACCATGTCATGATCAATAAGCTTCTTGACACCTGCCAAGTGATGGTGGGCAAGTCTCCTGTGCCATAGGTCGATGTCCAGAGGAATGGTGGTCGCTGCAGAGGCATATTCAGATAGAGGAATAGTAGAGCCGTCTAAGAATGCTGCATTGCTGCTGCTGATGGATGCAACAAAGAGGGTGGTGCCTGCAGGACGCTGAAAGGACATCCTAGACGAGTCAATGGTGACATGGAAGCCACTATTGCGAGTAAGATAGAGGACAGAGAGCAGGTTGTTGCGAAGGTCAGGGACATGCAAGACTCTTGAAAACTCGACCGGTCTGACACTCTTTCCACCAATGATTGGATTGAAGACCACAGTGCCAACCCCAGCTGAGTAGACAGTGGTATGGTCAGCTAGCCTGATAGGGACTCGATATGGAGAGTAGTTGCGAAGCCAGTGACGATGAGGAGTCATGTGGGAGGTGGCACCTGTGTCTGCATTCCAGTCCACTTCTGCATCAAGCTGAAGAGGGCAGATAGTGCTTGAAGGGTCAAAAGAGCGAAGGCAAGCAGTGCCAGCAAACTCAGTGATGGTAGAGTTGATAGGACAAGGAATGGAAGGGAGAGTGGAGGTAGTCTGTTCCAAGTTATGGCTCAGAGTACTAGTAGGAATGATGGTGGGCAATGATGGACTCTGAGTCTTCCTGGGGCGCTTCCTAGCCTTCTTCTTTCTACTACAACACTGGCTAGAGTGCACAGAGGCAAGGGTAGACCAGATAAGAGCAGGATCATCCTCAATGGCATCAATGTGCAACCTTTGCTCAACTGAGCAAGCCAGATAGAGTTCCCCAGCAGCCTGGTCTGCTCTGACATCCCACAAGGCTTGTAAGGAAGCTTGAGAGTCAGCAGGGCGCTTCTCAGAGCCACAGACTAGCAGCCATAAGCCCTTAGAGCGCAGGTAAGACTCCATATCAGATCTCCAGACAAGATAGTTGGTAGAAGTGAGTTGGGTGATAGTCATAGCTGACATGGCAAGGGGCTGGGTGGCAAATAGGAGGGCCTAGGGCGATGCAGGGCGTCAAGGAAGGTGTGTAGAGGCCTTGGGGAGCACTTGGAGCGACAGGGGTAAGCAAGGAGTGACAGGGGTCAGATGACCAAATGGGGCTCTGGAAATTTTCAACAGAGCCACTTGGTTGAAGTTGTCAAAAGCAACACAAGGGGTGTTCCAACAGTCCAAATGGTGCTCAGACACAAGGATTAGGGTTTTCTAGGCTGTAGAATGCGATGGGAACCACTAGGAAAGGAATGGAGCAGTAGTTGGATGAGGAACAAGTGACTTGAGGTCCTTAAAGCGCAGGGCTCATAACCTATTAGAATAACTGGAAGGATCAAGCCACAAGTGAGCTAATGAGAGTGAACAGGACTTAGTCCAGTGTCAGTTGCTATTCAGTTGTGTATGCTAATGAGTGTACTGTACCTTAGTCCAGTGTCAGTTGCTGAAGAGCAACCAACACAGGACTGGCTACCTATGGGCGAGTCTATGTAAATAAGTGTAAACAATACCTAATCAAGTAAGTGAGTCACACAATATACTAAGTAATAGTCCAATAGAGTAAGTATTATCATAAGACAAATAACTCGCACCATAAGGTGCTCAATCACCATAACTAACAG
>JABCPV010000866.1:0-10074 GCA_016584345.1 Suillus ampliporus | reverse complement strand
ACGCTGCAACTGGGACTGAACGACCGAACAATGAGGCATTACATTAAGCGTTTATCATACTACATAGTATTCTCCTCCACTTTAATAATCCTACCGCCCAATTCTTCTCTCTTGATGTTGATCTTGAGAGCGTCCTCGGTTTCGATGTCTTCTGTCTTCCAAGATAGCCTCATCGCCTGATTGCGCAATAAGTGTTCCATGACGTCTTGAAGGTGGGTTTCTGCCTTTATCATTTGGGAGTTGCTGTTGAGGTCGCCTAATAAGGCCTGCCCCCCTTCCTGTTCCCGCTGGCGCAATGTGAGTCGCCCATGAATTACGGATGCGAATAGAATTCCTCACCTTTGGGATTATTGGGGATCGCCCCCTCACGTCGGTCAATTGTGTTGGCACAGACGCGGCAAGGGCAAGGAGAGTACGCGATCGCGTTCTCAGGTATATGCCTGGTCCAGACGCTGTGGTCTGGCCTCTCTTGGAGTTGCGCTGTAGTAATGTTTCTCTATCCTGTACAGAATAGCGGTTTAGTTCACACAGGAGAAGAGGAGGAAAGAGGGACGCACTACTTTGTTGGCCTTCTTGGCGCCGTTCAGGAGTTCCTCGCGCTCCCGTTGCCGGCGCGCTCGAGCGGACCTCTTCGCCTTGCTGATATACATGGATGGTGTCGCTCGGGATGGTATGCCTTCTTGAAGGATACGAGTGGTTGAAGGGAGTAGTTGAAGAGTAGATATTTGTGTGTTGACGACGCGTGAGTGTCTGATTACTAGTGGATGTTTCTTTCTGTGGTCACGCTTCAGCGTCCGATTGTTAAAATATTCTCGTTAATGTTTCAGTGGAGCACTCTGTGCAGTTGTCATTTGTTGGATGCAGGACCACTAGACGTCGGTACGACTTGCATGAAAATGCGCAACGTCAACTCCAAGGTCGCGTATGTCCTTCCATAGATAGTTTCAACAATGTCGCTTAGGTCAGGGGTTTGTGATTTTTTAGGTGTGGGGCATTATAGCACATTGCATATCCGAACAAACCGCATGGCCGAAAACCCAAACCCTGACGGAGGAAAAAAAATGTCACAGCCTTTTTCCTGTCGACAGGTAATGGACCACATGGTGCTAAACCTGCGTTGCAACCGGTAAATGCTAGAGTGTGTATTTTGTCCAAGCTAGGGCGCTTGTGTTTGTTGATCCGCGTCCCTATTTTGGTGCTAGACAGTCCCATTTGGGTGTAGTATGCTAATCCCTGGTTCAAACCTGCGGCAGGGTCGACGGCCAGCATGCTGCCAAGCCTGTTTGAGACAAGCAAATGCCTAAGTAAGGATTCGATCCGAGATAGGGCGCTCCGATGTGCTGCACCGAAGCTATTCGGGTCCTGTGTATGAATGTGAAGCGGGCGCAATATTCCAAATGGAACCAGCGATCGCTACAAATGGATCCGTCCCTCCATTTTTCAGAAGACCTATTTTTTTTTTGGCTTAGGTTTTTGTGTTTTTACGTTTATGAATGTTAAGTGTCGATCCTAATGTTCAACGCCCCTGGCAATGCATATGACTGGGTCCGTCCCTCCATTCCTCTTACTACTAACTCCTTTTTTTTCTTTTTTTTCTTCAGCCTAGCGCAGTCGCATCATGCTACGTCCCTGCAGGTTCAGGATTGTTGATTGTCACAGGAAATCGTATAAGACTGAGTGTGCTCAACTCGTCCACCCACCAACAACACAGCCCCAGACATACTTATATCTGCATATCCTCTGCTCACTATATACATGTCTAAATACTGCGAATTTTCTGATTGCGATGCGGGCCCATACACCAAGGATGAGGCCCGAAAGCACAAATGGCGCTATCACTCCTTTCCCATTCCCTTTGTCATCGGGGGACACGAGTACATCGTGGCCCAATCCGACACTCGCTATGCCTGCCCATTGACTGGGTGCGAGAAAGAATTGAAAAAGCGCGACGACATGCAGAAGCATGTCGTCACTGAACACAATGGCGGGGTGTCCATCAAGGTCTTTGACACTCGTGACGCTCGTGAGCATTGTCGGACGGCTGCTAATGATCGTCTTGAAATTGACCTGCGCCGTTTTTACCCTCAGCGATGGACGAAGACCATGATGTCTCGCCTCGAGTGCTTGTGCCAGCGACTCCGTCTCCTCAGCGGATTATGCCCATCGGTGAGAATGGCGGTGTGAATCAATTTCAAGCCTGCTAATGATATATGTCCAGTGGACGACGGGTCTCCCGTCGATTCTGCCACGGTCAAACTCCTGCCGTCTGTGGACTACTTAAAGTCAAACGAGGCTCTCGATGCGCTGGGGGTCTGTGTTCATACAGAACTAAAGATCCTAAATATGCTACACGTGCCAAGCGCCATTGACCTCTGGGATGATCGTAGGTCACAGAAAGACACATCACCATTCCTACGAGGCATGTCCATCCGTCATGCAAACCTGGAACTCACTAACTGTAAACTACGACGCGTTTCAGGCGCCTTCAACGGAGGTTAGACAGGCCTTCTTGGCCTTCTGTTCCGAGGCCAATATTTACGAAAAACCTGAGTGTGTCAAGCTACCGAGTCCTGGAGGACCTCCCGTTCAGCTCATCAGTCCCCCCACCGCCGGTCACGCGTGTATTATGACAACTGACTGCACCTACTCCGTCAAGGACTTGCCTACCATGCAAAGGCACTGTAGGGACAAACACAGGACGGGGCCCTTAGTGGACGTTAAATATCGAGCATGCCTCGTTCAAAGGATTTTCACTGGGGTTGGAAACTCATATTTTGAGATTTCAAATGACCTTCTTTCAGGTGCCAGGCCTCGGCTTAAAGACAGGCTGAAAGAAATGTTTTTACCTGGGTTGGAGGCCGCCTTGGTTGTTCCTGCAGACACCGAACGAGAACGCACTCCACTTGTCCGCTGTATGGCCTGGGACACGTTCATGCCAGAAACACGTATGAACCCCACGCAGAGACGAGCGGCGCAAGAAATCAAGAAGCAGCACACAGACCAGGAGCACGATGGCATCCTCAGCCTACTAGCTGAAACGGTAGACGATCATTTCCACAAAGCAGCCACTATCTTGGATGGTCATCCCCAGAAGCTCAGCCTGAGCAAAATCTTGGTGCACGGCGAAAACATACCCCGAGAGATGCGAGTAATTTCACCACTGCTTCAGATGATCTTCGCTGACGCTCCTTCCATCGGTCCATAGGGATACTCATTGGAAGCCGATCGCAGAGTCGAACAAGAACTATCCCCATTGTATCACCCAATTCGTCCGATGCATGATTCGCCTTCGCTTAGATTTCCCTCTTAATTTCTCTTTCTCCCTTTCCACAGAGCAAACCCATCTCCTGGACAAGCTGATTATGATGTTGCGGAATCCCGATGCCTCGCGACGCAGCAGAATGATTTCCTACCACAACCTGGCTTGGTCCCTCGTCGATGCTGACCCGATGCAGTGCAATGCATCATGGGGAAACCCTATTCAGAGAGCGATCTGGCTCAAGGCCTTGCGTGCGGATGGAAATTTCTACGAACCCAGGGATTTCACACCTGACCTTGCAAAATGGAAGTACCTTTGTAATATAACCGCGCTCCTGGAAGCCCTGTTAGACAAAGACAGCGATACAGACAGCTTGCATCCGGATGACTTTGAGTGAGTCGATGGTTGAATTTACTCTTTGTCAAACACTTAACGAGCACGGGTTCACCAGGCGCATCGCTCGTGTTCATGAGAAAGTGCTATCCCTGGGCCGCCCCACGACGTTCAATATGATTTATGAAATGCAGCAGTATGCGTCATCTCTGGCATTCAATCAAACGCAGGAGGCCAAAGTGTTTGTAGATCCAGACTTCAAATGGATCACCATTGGCTTGGGGACTATGCACCTGGACAAGCTGCGAGAGGGCATCCAGGACCTAATGCGGGACATGACATCGC
Source organism: Suillus ampliporus (assembly GCA_016584345.1). Taxonomy (NCBI): domain Eukaryota; kingdom Fungi; phylum Basidiomycota; class Agaricomycetes; order Boletales; family Suillaceae; genus Suillus; species Suillus ampliporus. The sequence continues at coordinate 6,137 of JABCPV010000866.1, read as the reverse complement.
GCTACAGAGCTCTTACGCAAAGTGATAATGTGGTGACGAAGATGCCAGATCAGGTGAAGGATGATCTCACAAACGCCACAAGAGGTTACTCTTTCATGTCCGAGAAACCATTTTTTGAGAAGCGTCACTCCCTCCTTCTTTTCTTGGTGGAGCAGTACGACCTTGCTATGGTGGACAACGCCGGTCGCATCGCGTGGAATATACCTGCAGTCAAAGAACTGCTGAGACGCACTCTGCTCATCTGGGAGCCAGCGTACCACTTGCTCTACATCACGACCCACATTTCTTCGCGCGGCACTCAATTTATAGATCACCAAATCTCCAATGCCGACAGGCATAGGAACCTATTTATGCAAGGAGCCGAGATGTTCCTTCTGACCGGATACAGTAAGAAAACAAGCATCACCGATCGAGACTCGTGCACCCCAGGGTTCGTGCCCAAGGATCTCGCCTTCTGGGTTCTTGAATTATTGGGAGGGGGGCTACGGACTGCCGAGGCCATTCTTGCAGGGGTTGCATATGGCAAGGATGCAGAGCATCTCTATAGAACGTAAGTGCCCTCCCTCCCTGAACGCTCCTGCCTTCCGGTCATCATGCTAACTGGATCTTATATTCCAGTTATCTTCTGCGTAGGGGACGGGAAGAGAATTAGCCCAGAAAGGTTTTCTGCGTACGTTCAGCATATGAACTATCACTACTTCGACTGTCCATGGGGATTGCGAGATTTCCGCCCAAGGCACGATTACAATGGGTCGCGAATTCATCTCTCCAAACGAGTCATATGCAGACGCTGACAGCATTCTTGCTGAGTCCGCCGATCATTCTACTAATACCGACCACGCACACTACGGTATAGTCCACGGATCGGTCCCCAGATTGTCAAACAACACGATAAATCCAGCAAAGATGGGTGTGTAACGAATGGCACATTTTCCCTCGGTCTCGGTCCCGTGTCGCCTCAACTACCGGTTCGATTGCGTCGTGCGGAAATCGCCAGAGGAACGCAAGGTGTAGATCTCGAGTCCATCTCCGACCAAGTGGTGAAGACCATGACCGGAGTTCTCACCTCGTTTTTGAATGACAACATGAAGACCCTCATCCAACACGCCGTCTCTGCAGGCTTGCAGGAACACCAGAAAGGTAATGATCCCTCTGAACATAGCTCGTCCGGCAGCTGGGTCGCGCCCCCCATGAATCTGGAATTTAATTTCTCCGATATGTTCTTCGAGGACGATACGGGTGAGCACTATCATAGATGCCTTTCAATATTTCCATCTCATTTCCCTGTAGGGAACGCGACTGCAGCAAAGTCGCGACACAGTGACCCTGGTGGCAGTGAATTTGGAAGTTTGCTTTCAGAGTCTTCCCTTCCACCTTCTTCTGCTCCCAGCGTCTCCGGATCAATATCACCAGACTTACCGGATGTATTATTGCCAGACGGTGGCGCCTCCTTCGACGTTGTGCCAACCAGCGATCAGGGAGAAATGTTACCGGTCACACCCACCCCCATCAACAATGCTTTATTACACGGTGATCAGACAGAATTACCCGCAGTCAGGAAATGGAATGGGAAGGGTAGAGCTGTTGATGAGAACCAATCCTCACCATCCGCCGCCACAGCCAGGCGGAAGGCTACAACCCATGCTTTTGACCAGCCTCTGTCATTCACCTCCCTCATCAATTCTTCGAAAGCGAGGGCTAGGGAGAAGGCTATCGAACACCCACCGCCATTTACGCTCACTGGCGAGCCTGGGCCGTCGCGCACCATTGTCAATGCTTCCAAGGGAACAGCCAGAGACAACCGTATCAGACAGCCCCATTTCTCCCCATCATCTCTGTCGATTTTACCTGCAGTAGCACCGTCAGTGCATGCTTTTGACCAGCCGCCTTCATTCGCCTCCTTTATCGATCATTCAACGGCGCACACTACGGCGAAGCCAGTTGAATCTCTATTTACGCCCACCAGCAAGCCTGGACCATCCAGGAACGTTGCCTATGCTTCCAAGGAAAAGGCAGGGAGGCCAGCATAACCCAGCCCCATTCCTCTGTATCGTCTCCATCGAGTTCACCCTCAGTAGTACCTATGGCATACCGCAAACATCATCGCCTTCAGCATATCAGCGAGACGGATGATGATGAGGAAGCACCTAGGAAGCTCAGGCGTCTTCGTCGCCCCAGTACCTCAGCTCCAGACTCTCAGATGGAGACGATCAGCATTTCCAGCGATGACGACCTCTCCAGCTTCATTGTTCCTGATAGCGGTCTGCCTTCTTCACCACCACCTGCCGTTCAGGAAGTGAGAAACAGCATCCAACGAGCGATCAGACAGATTATGAAGGATCCCACCGCTGCAGAAAAGAGTCGTGAACAGATGAACGCACTTGTCGCCATCATGACCGAAACACACGACCTTGTCATCACCATGAAGACTGGAGGAGGCAAGAGCATGCTATGGATGGTTCCGCCAGTGCTCGACGAGGCTGAAAAATGCATCGTGGTCTGTCCGTACGTCGCATTGCTCCAAGAACAGTATACGAAGACTGCTGCCACTGGACTGCATTGCCATGACTATACTGCGTCCAAAGAAGTGCCCGAAAACGTCCAGGTCCTCTTTGTGCAGGTGGAAAATTGTTCGTCACAAGCCTTTGCTAGGTAACGGAACTTATCTTATCCCGCCGCCGCAGTTGCTCACATTCACATGACGTCCTTAGCCTCCTGGTGTCCCCGCTTGGGAAAAAGTTCACAAGATTTTACGTCGACGAGGTTCACGACGTCCTCAACTGCCATCCAGAGCGTGCTCCCAAATGGCTGACTCTTGGTCACCAATTCAGCAAGGCGGAGGTGCAGATGATTCTCATGTCCGGGACCATACCTCCTCACCGGGTGGAAAGCTATGTCAAGCCATTCGGTATCAAAAAGAGTGAGATCAACGAAGTCAGGTCTTCGACAAACCGTCCGGAGATCGGAATCCACGTGGTACAAGTCGAACCCATTGCAGCGAGGGAATCCCTGCATCACCTCGTTCGCACTCTATCTAACCTTCTGGGAGACAACGACCGCATGCTGGTGTTCTTTAGCTCCCAAGGTGAAACAGAAGATTTCTCAAGAAAGGCTCGGTGCGCTCTGTATCACAGCGACCTCTGGGAAGCCGGAAACACAAAGGCGTACAACCTCGACCTGTGGGACCGAGGCGCATCAAAGGTGATGTCGTGCACCACAGCTTTTGCTCAGGGTATGGACAGATCCAACGTCCGATATGTGGTGATATTCAGGCCTGCGTATGGACTCATTGTCAACAACCAAATGATGGGTCGCGCTGGTCGCGACGGCAAAGAATCTCATGTGTTCTTTGTCAATGACAGGCATGGGGCATCCCTATTCAACACCACGAAGCCTGCGTTAGACCATTGCGTGGCAGAGTTGAACAATTTAATGTCCGCTAGAACATGTAGGCGATACATCAATGGTCTCTGCATGGATGGCGAGCATCTTGCCTTGCTGTGCAAGGAGACTCCTGGCGGAGTCCCTTGCGACATATGTTCCCCCAACAGCCCCATCCAACGGTTGGCCGAAAAAGCCATTGAAAATCCTTTCAGGGAATTGGATGCCCCTGTGCAAACGAGCTCGACAGCTGTTGGGTCAAACTCTGCTTTGCAGGGCAGAACCAGTGCTGCGCAGCCGATGCCACCTGGGTTTGTGCAGGCTAGCGCTTTGCTTCAAACGCCTACAAATGTCAGCGTGAGTGTGGTTATATCCAATGATCTTGCGCCATGTTCACACCTTTACACAGGAGCCTCCTCCCGCACGGCCTTCAACCCAGAACAGCGATTCACTGTATGAATGCGAGTCAGAAATCACATCGTCTCAAGCCCTGGTGCTGGATGCCATGGAGGTCATTCATGGAAAGGTGACTGGGTTCCATGCGATATAGATATACTGTGCTGGAGCTGATGAACGACCCTGTCCAGCGTGCCTCAGGATCACCGACCACACCCCACCAGGTATTATTGTGATTGCATCACTGCTGTCAAACCATGCTAATGTCGTTCAAAAGTCTCTATCGCAACCATCCAACAGAATCACCTCAAGGGTGGAACTTCCACCTCCTTCATCGCTTCCCAGCGATTCTCGTGGCTTCATGTCAAGAGCACGTCGAGTGGATGCAGCACGTACCAGTCGTCTTCAACGCTCCTCCCGCCTCAGCAAATATATGCGAATCTTGAGGGACAAGTGTCCAGTTGAGTTTGCCCTCAGAGCTGAACTGCAGTCCACAGAGCTACACGTCTGCCTGGCAAAATATGACGTGTCGATGGATGACTACGACAGGTTCAAAAGAAGTTTCGTCTTCGCTCCCTACACCTATTGTTTCCACTGTGGTATGCCCCAGTCACGGAACTACAATGGAGAGGAGCCCGCATGCCATTCCGAGTTCCAGTGGAAGAAAGGGAGCAGATGCCCTTTCAGTGGCTTTATCTTCAAGGCTGTCTACTGCGTTTGGCAGGTGCCGGGGTTCAGGAACCTTATGATCGAGGATATCGGTGCAGGAGGAAGGCTCTCGACATTATATAGGATTCTTGTATATAGGTTTGGGTAATTATGTAGTTTTGTTACCCCCCAGGGGACCCAAACATAAAATTCCCTTGTATCAAATCGATATTTACAATATGTAAGGTATAAAAACACAATATATAAGTGATTTTATACCCCTGATATCAGTAAATACGAATGGCTATGCTGGTGATGGCCCTCCGATACAACTGTGGCGAGGGCGGAAAAATGAACAGCATGAGTGACATACAATGATATACATCCGCGGTCGCTACTGTAGCGATGGCGGATGACTGTGTATGTATTTACAATACTAAATTACTACATGATATATAACATGTGCCGCCGTCAGAACTGTACTGATGGCGGAATCGAGTGCATACAATTATAATTGAACAATGTTATATAATACACACCAGCATTGAAATACCTTGAACATTGATAGATAATATATAGTATTACAAACACAGTAGCTAAGGATTGAATGTATATAATATATAAGCTACAGTTATGCGAGTTAGTCAAGAAAACAGTAAAGTAGCGATGGTAGTAGATATTAATATGATCACGTGACGATGTCACATGACCTTCGCGGACATTCTTTTTGAAATACATGAGGTGATGCCGAGGGCAAGGGGAGGCAAAGGGCTAATGAATAGAAGGATATGAGATGGATAAGGATTAAGTTTCGATAATAGACACTCACCATCGCATCTATCGATACTTTGAAACCGTTTTCCTGTTGATTCAATGCCTCCCAGAGGCCAGCGCAAAGGGAAAGGAGGAGGGAAGAAGGGAGGAACGACCGAAGTAAGTGGAAGATATGAAATAAGAGGAAAAAATAGACTTACAATGGCCCTGCTAACGCCTATCAGAATGCAGGAGGATCGAGTTTGCACTTGGATACGCGACCTGTGCAAGCCGAGGCACCGAAGCACGACATCGGCAAAGAGACGCAGAGGCTGGATACCGAGGTAGCGAAGTGCAAAGCCGGTGTCGCATGGATCGATCTGCTGGAAATGGGAGATCGTCTGAAATTCGGGGTGTACAACGACCGACCCGAAAACGACACTGAAACGAACAAGTTAGTAGGGTCGTTTAAATCGTCTGGGATCGTACCGATGAAGGATACGTCTGCGATCCCACTGATCCTGGATATCAAACGGGTGAAGAACGTGAAGACGCTGGGAATGACTTTACCGTTCCGGACGATGTACCTGAGCTGCAGCTCAAGGATTCGGCGAAGATCGTTGTAGCGTCTGGCCAGCATCGTCTTTCGGCGCTGCGACGGTACTACCAGTCACTGGAAGATGAATATCAAGCGCTTTGGAGAAGAAAGAAACGGACGTAAGGATCTACGAACCTGAAGCATTCCGTCGGAGGAACATGTGCAGAGCTTCAACGAGATGCGCGACGAGATGTGCTCGATCAAGGGTGTGATGGAGGGTGTGGGGAAGTGGGGTGTCGTCATATACGACCAAGGTGCGTACCCTTCCGCGCACAGTCCTGTGTCCACCGCGGCTGTACGATGATATGGATCTATACGATCTATCATTGCGTATGAGATCGAGATGTCAAGGACTTACGCT
>JABCPV010000865.1:0-10079 GCA_016584345.1 Suillus ampliporus | reverse complement strand
AATCTCGACACGAACCTCCCAGTCGGTCCACCACTCCAGCACGAAAGCTTCATCAATTGTGCAGCCTTTTCCGCTGATGGAAAAGTGCTAGTTACTGGTGGCGAGGACAAAAATGCGTACGTGTGGGACGTCTATGCCATCCTACAAGAAGCTGGTCTTGAAGACCTACTGTCTATTCCCAATGTGAGTGTAAATATCACCGCTCTGTGGTAAGATCCGCAAATCTCCCATTCACAGGTCCCAGCTGTAAAGTCATTCATGGACGTAAGTGACACGTTCTCATCCTTTTCGATGGTCGTAACGTCAACATTCTATACCGATGCTACGCAGGCCGAAGACGATCAACTACCGCCACACTTTTTCAATGACGCGCAAGATGGTGTTCATGTGTGTCGTCAGCTTTTTCATCAATTATTGTTCTGACCTCTTGCAATACCTCTTCCATGCAGGGTGTCCATTCCCGTTCCTCATGCCACCCCCGCCGCCGTGCTCTCGTACCTTCTTTGGGGAGTCCAACTGCACTCCTCGCCCGTCTTTCTTCGCTCTTCCACCGCCCCCAAATCAACGCCAGAGAACTTCAGCAATACCCAAGGCGAACCATCCTTTCTCGTCACCGTCCTCCTCGTGTTGATGTTGCTGCAGTACGGGACAAACAGGTATGCTTTCTTGGCCTGTTTCCAATCATCGTAGTCTAATGGTTTTTTGTGCAGGCATTGTTTGTCGCTCGGCGGCCGGAACGAGAGAAGCCGAAACCAGCCTCACAGCAGCTGCAACACCAACCCCAGGCGTCGACATCCCAAACTCCCGCTGCCTCGACGTCTACAACACCTCCTGCTTCTGCTCCTGCTCCTGCAATTAGTATTGCCACACCAAGTGCAGCAATCACGCAGCCACGACGACCAATCCCATTGTGGGCTCGTCTCGTGCTTTTTATCTGCTGCGCATCTCCCCCAGACGTAAATGGTCATTAACGCTGCAACATCCGGTCAATATTTCATATTTCCGTCTACCAGTTATTTTGTATTGTTATATCTGTCAATGTCTTTTGCTACTCCATCAATCATGTCCATTTAGAGAGAGGTCTCTTCCATTTCCAGGATTCATGTTGATTTCAACGCTATGTCATGAACCAGCCTCAATTGTACTACCAAGAAGTTGCTAGAAAAGCGTCCTGAGTGCAACATGACTTGTCACAATGACATAGTATTTCAATTGAAACTGGCGGGTATTAAGTTAATTCTTCAATGAGAACGGGATGTCCAGACCCATCAATTGCTTAGTGACTGCCTCGAAGTTATGATATGCACTCTGATTCGTCAATCCTCACATAGATATCCAATCGATCTGCTGACCGGAAGATTTACATCACTGCGGGTGTTAGTGTTTGCCTCATGCATTCGTCGAGCATGGAGGTGAAGTTGGTGGAAGCATACACGCATCACAACTTAAAACCCCATGCTCAAGAGAAGTGTCTGAAACGAGAAAGCACATGATTCTGCACCCCGCATCAGACTACGCCCCAATGCCGCCCTCGACGACGTAGGGACCGCCGATGCAGAAGACGGTCCTTCTTTCTTTTCGCATTTTCCAGGCAGTCCAGTTATCACCCAGTTCACTTCCACGGAACGCTTGATGCTCCAAAGCCAGATGAGTCTGAACATGGGGGTGCTCACTAGGACGTTGAGAGATCAGGGTAGCGTGCTGGTGGTATCACTGTAAGCTCGAGTAGGTGGAGAAAGATTATTACTCTATGCACGACCTGAGATCAGATTGTGAGCGAGTGAATCCTGTATGAGAGGCGCTTGGTACGTACGGAAGATACAAGTCCCACGAAAGATCTATAGTGTAGTTTGAACGGATTGTGTCCAATCAACCGATCCAGAGAAGGAGCATCGCAAGGTATTGGACACCCAGTCCATCTTTTTCGAGCAAAGGCCACATGCTACGAGTGAACAACATTTCTGTTAGCGGCGTGGGTGATGCGGTAGAGTACACTGCTTACTTGAAGACACCGACGTTGTTGCCAAAAGTTCGCCACAAAAATACATCGTCAGTAGGTGCAGCACCCGACAGAAGGAGCGTGAGAGGTAACAGAGGAACAAGAATAGTCTCCTCATGCACCTGGAATGAGAAAAGAAAGAATGAGATGGAACACGTTAGGAGTGCATAGAGAAGGAGCGGTAAGATTGGTGTCGGTGATGGTGGTACTGTACGTACCGTCGAAGTTGGCCCGTTCGCTGAGCCGCTTTTAGTGTCCGTCTGCAGACAGCAGGCAGGAAGCCGAGAGCGGTGAGTCCAGTAGAGGCTTTTATTAGAACTCCCTCTTCACCAGTAAACATTCCTTTTCGCTTGAGCACCAACACCGTTTAGTAAATCACCAGAAGTTGGGGACTTTGTCTTCGAAGAGGCCACGCCCGAACGGAAAGATGCGAGTTATAGGCGCAGTAATACTGGAGGGAGGAGAAAATGGAGGGAGGAAGGGTCGCGCTCATTGTTCAGAACACGAGAACATCATCTAGTGTCAACACAGTAGGCTTTCAGTCTCGAGGAGCAAGTTAACCTAATCCTCAACGAAACTTCAAAGAACACTCCCTGCATAGTACTTGACGAATCTTAATTACTTGGAGCATTTCTCATGTTATACATCGCCCCGGTTGACATATGTACACGCTCCTCGAAAGCGATTGTAGTCATGCCGGTTGTTACATCAGAGTCGGTCACGAGCTTAGCGTGGTATTCTCGAACGCCAAAGATGAGGCGTGGGCCCAGCACAAACATCTGCACGACCGACGTAAATCCGAGAAGACCTCGATAGATCCCAGATCCCATGGACAATGAATCCTATAGAAATGATGAACAGTGGTCACATGCAGTGACAGATTGACATACCAGGATCTTTGGAGAGAGAAACCCGAGTTGGAAGCAATAAGAAGCAACCAAGCTACGTCCGGAACGTCAGCGGAAAAGACAACTATATTCAAATTACGAGCTCGCCTTGCAAAGTAAACCAGATGAGTTCTTAATAGCACCGAAAAGCAGTCCCTGATGGTCCACCCTGTCGCTGATCGTCGCAGTTCACGGACGTGTTTGATCGCAATACAGACTGCAAGACACAGTGCGAGAACATCCCATACAGCGAAGAGTACCCAAACCACGGTATTCAGAAGTTCGGCGTCTCCTTCCCATTGAATAAATGCACCGATCGGTGCCATAAAGGATGAGCTCCTCTGGAATTCGTCTGATGAGCCCGATGTACTTGAGTCTTTCATCCATAATTGAAGCTTACACCACGGAATATTGCTGGTTGCTATCATGGTGATGACTCCGCTCGGAAACATGACAAGCATCTTTCTCGATCGTTGATACATGGCATATAACCGAGTGATGATGATCACTTGCATCATGTTTCGTCAATATCACTGAGGTATTGTAGCTGAACAGCTCACCGCCCAGCCTAGGCAAGTGCCACCTACCGCCTCGGAGTGAAGTGCCCCGTATCTTACCAAGTGGTGACATGTTGTGAAACGTGAACCTTGCTTTTTCTCATTATCCAGTCGAATATTAACACCAGCAATTCGTGAGTAGTATGAAGAGTTCCAGTTCTCGCACGAGGCAAATTGGTTTGCTGGTTGTCGCGAGACGTTTGCAAGATAATCTAAGCAGAGGGCGGCGCGGCGAGCACAGTACAACTTGCTTGGCTGCCATGAAAACGCATCGTTCCTATGTAAGGTCAAATATTTATATACAACACCCACCGCCATATTGAAGTGATTGTTATTAATATGTTCATCGGTTCACTGATGGAAGTGGTGATGAGTGGTGATGTGACCTGGGGACATCGCAGTGAGCTAGCAGTGGAAGCCTCTGGTGAGCCTGCAGTGCAGGATCTTGAGTCGGCATTAATTACAAAAGCAACAGTCACTGACCAGGCAGATGTAGTGTCTCGGATATCCAAGACACTAGTATACCTCGCGTTGCTCTATGTAGCACCGCCAACGCTCCCACGTGTCCCGGGGTGAAGAGTCGAGCTCGGTGCTTCAAGATCTAAGATCTCCCACTGCTGTACATCGATTCATAATTCAAGTTATCGATTACTTCACCTCTTATATACACCGCAAGAGGAGGCTGTGATGACGGCCATGAGTAAAATGGGGTGCTACATCAAACGTTCGTCTCATAATCGAATACTCTCTGACGTTAACTCACTGTCCCCACTCGCTTTAGCCTACAGTTCGAACCTAGCCAACTGGAGTTTGTAAGGACTTGCCAGCGGATCAACCTTGAGTCATATTTGAGTGCGTGATGCCAGTGGAACGTGTGGGCGGAGCTATTTCGTGGTTCTTCAACTGACTCTGCCCACTGCCCTAACTCCACATGTGGGTCTAAGCCAATGATTCATTTCACAGGCGGCAGTTACTGACGCATATAAAACATACAGATCAGACACTCAACATCTTTCTTCTTCTCATTACCCTAGGATGATCCTAATATTCTGGACGACGTCCGAAATCCATATCATCCCTACTCGATATCTGACGATTCTTGCGACGTCCCAGTAATCCGAGTCGCAATAACCATGACATACATATAGGCACTCAATCAATGTCCTCGTTGCTCGAGCAAATGGAAGCCTGGACTTATCAGGGCTTCAATAGGATTGGTGCCGAAGTTGGTGCAATTTCGTTATGGGCCATGCATCCGTGATGAACATGCGGATGTCATGTGGACTTTTCCATTGTGAGGTGCCTCTTGGTATAGAATACTGGTCCACTTACGGGGTATCTCCATCAATAGGCCCACGGATTCCATACTGCCGCAGCGAGCCCCACTGTTGCGTAGCGTCATGAAGTGTTCAACTCAAGGTGCTCATGGACCATGTGGAGGGCAACAACCTGGTTGAATTCGAGCGTTGCTTTTTCACAATGTAGAAAGCAAATGTTGCAGTTTAGAGGTCAGGACCAGCCCAAAACGCGAATCCGATCTCGCAGGCCATGCCCCAGAACAACCTTCCCCTGTGCACATCGTGGAGTCCGAGGGTTTCCGAGTGGTGAACTTTGTCTGTAGTAGGGGTGATACCGGGGCTTTATTTCACACAGTGAGTTCTTGTCAGTTTTCTGACTTCTTGTGTGACATACTGTCGGACAGCAGTGGGATGGGGTTTAGGCCCTAGGGCGGTGATATAGACGCTGCCTCACGATATTCGAAAACGTAGAATACCCTACTTTCCTTGAACCTCGCAGCCTGCTCGTTTCGGCTGCTTTAATCAATGTTGCACCTTACAACGTGCCCCTGCCGTACAATTCGGACGCCCATGAATGAATATGAATCTATGGGCTGCTCGGTATGCTGCGAGTCGCTTCTGTCCGTTGGCGGACATTCCAACAGCATCAGCACAGCATGGGTGCCACGTGCATGCTGTGGTTCCCTCCTTCATAATCCGTCAAGATCTTGCAAGCACTGCAGCGTTTCATAACTTCTGGCACACATCTTACTCTCTCACAAATTAGTTCGGATCCACATTGAGCTACCATTTATCAGATGTCAAATTTCGTATTGAATCATCTTGACAATCCCCTTCCACCCTTGGACGAGGAACCAAGTCACCCAGAACACTCCCGGGACCTGGGAGATGTACACATGGGTGACATTCAACAAGTCACTATTACTTGTATGTGCAATGTATCTCAAATCAGCACCCATTGACGATTTATCCGAAGCCATTCTCGCAACTGATCTCGGTCTTGGTCTCCGGCGTGTACCAGCAGGCTTCTACGTGACGGTACAGGCTGATGGCACTGAATGGCGGACAAGCAACAAACCTGTACACGTAGACCAGGTCGCCGTCGAATGGAACGAGCGCATACTTCTGTGAGCTGTCCTTCATCCCCTCTTTCGTGCAGGTATTGAGAATGATTCTAGGCCATCCGAACGATCTTCCAAAGTTCGGGTCAGTGTGTATGCCTCATTCGAATTGGGTCCCATGCTCGGTCATGGAGAATGCCTCCGCACATTCGATGTCTCTGTAGGAGAATTACGGGATCGCAGTGAAAATTCACGTCGTCTGTAACTTTTGTTGTGAATCATGCACGTCGAATGTTAACAAAATAACCCAGCTTTTGTCTTTCAGCCCAAGGCCGGCGATGTCGTATCCTCATGTACTTCATTCTTCGCCACTGTGGAGCAGCGAGTCTCTTATGAAGATGACGCCCCGGTTTTTCCCCCAATGGCTCCTGTGAGTGGATCAATGCATTCTACATATGGCGAGGACTCATAATGTGCAGTCGACATCGTGCGACACACAGACGTCAAGACTAATGACGGATGCTGGACATTGTCTTCTCACGCGGTACCACAGGACGCAAGACTCTAGGGATCTGGACCAATCTATAACGCACTTTCAACGCGCCTCTGATCTCTGCCCCATCGATCATCCCTGTCACCCTGCGGCACTGTTCAATCTAGCTACCGCGAAGTTCATCAGTTGCCAGGTTAATGGAACCTATCTCGACCTCGACATCCCTATCTCTCTTTTTCAGGATGCCCTTGATATGCGTCTCACCGGTCATCCAGACCGACCTGTCACCCAGTTCCACCTCTCTATGGCTCTGCCTGTCTCGTTTCGCGAGACGGGGTTTTCAAACGGATGCCGATGCGGCTGAAGGGTTGCTGCATGAAATTCTCGATGCTTGTCATGCCAACAGCCACGTTTACAGAGCGGCTCTGCTCGCAATTGAAACATCTGCTCTGCACCCTGGCTGCAAACATCGATGTAAATGACCTTGGACAGCAGGGGCCCATTGCGTCCATGCTTCCTTGGTCCCCAGATGAACTTGCTCATCAAGTGCAGCTGTGTTCACAAAGAGATGATCCACGTGCCTTAGATGAAGTGATATCCCGTCATTACGATGCACTGGAATACTACAGTCCAATGCATACTGCGCGAGGGCAATTGCTGTGTAATCTGGGTGCAATACTGTATATTCGATTCGAGCGTCGAGGCAATAGCCTAGACCTTGACAAGGGTATTGGGCTTCAGAGGGAAGCGCTGGTTTTGTACCCGGTCGGTCACCCAGATCGGTCTAAATCATTAAATAACCTTGCAAATGGACTGTCCACCCGCTTCTCGCACCGAGGCAATGACCAAGACTTGGATGACGCTATCGTGCTTCACAGGGAAGCGCTGGTTTTGCTCCCGGTCGGTCAGCCAGATCGGTCTAAATCATTAAATAACCTTGCAAATGGACTGTCCACCCGCTTCTCGCACCGAGGCAATGACCAAGACTTGGATGAGGCTATGTCCTTCACAGGGAAGCGCTGGCTTTGCTCCCGGTCGGTCAGCCAGATTCGGGTCCCTCATCATTAAATAACCTTGCAAGTCGACTGTCCACCCGCTTCTCGCACCGAGGGCAATGACCAAGACTTGGATGAGGCTATCGTGCTTCAGAGGGAAGCGCTGGCTTTGCTCCCGTGTCGGTCACCCAGATCGGTCCTCATCATTAAGTAACCTTGCAAATGGACTGTCCACCCGCTTCTCGCACCGAGGCAATGACCAAGACTTGGATGAGGCGATCATCCTTCAGAGGGAAGCACTGGCTTTGCGCCCAGTCTGTCACCCAGATCGGTCCTCATCATTGAATGGACTTGCAAATGGACTGTCCACCCGCTTCAAGCACCGAGGCAATGCCCAAGATCTCAATGAGTCACTAGAGAATCTCCGCTGTGCATTGACTCTGCTAACACGACATGATCCTCGTCAATCAAACATCCATGTCTCACTATCCTCCATTTATATGCTCTTCCATCAATCAGGACTTCACCTCACTGGCCAAGACAGTCTCCACGCTGCCATGGATCATCTCAAGGCAGCAGCAAATTTGGTTTCTGGAAGCCTGCTATTTCGCCTGCAAGCAAGTCTACGATGGGTTCACAATGCTGTTCAGCATGCACATGACACTGAACTGGAGGCTTATTCAACTTCCATGCACCTTCTTGACACTTACATGTCGGCGACAGCTTCAGTATCATCTCGTCATAATGCCATGAAGGACTTCCCGAGCTCACTTGCAGTGGATGCTGCATCATGTGCTCTTCGTCGTGGTGATGTGTGCCACGCTGTAGAGTTGCTGGAACAAGGCAGGACTCTCATCTGGAACCAGATGGCGCGATTCCGCACGCCTCTTGACAACCTTCAGGACCGCGGAGATCATGCACAGGCTCTGATGAAGAACTTCCGAGACCTCAGCTCCCTCCTTGATAAACCTCCTGCGAATCATTCTGAAAGGACATCAAGAGTCGATGTAGAAGCAGAAGCTACCCGGTACAGACGTCGAGTAGAGGACTGGAATGCAGCTGTGGAAGAGATTCGGAAGGTGGAAGGCTTCGCTCACTTCTTACTTCCCCCCTTGTTCTCCGACCTCCAAGATGCCGCTCGTGATGGGCCCATCATTATTCTCATTGGAAGCAAGTCGTCTTGCGATGCCATCATCATCCCGCATGGACAACCTCCGACTAGCATTCAACTCCCTACCAATTTCAAGAAACTCCTGAAATTGGTAATCGCAATCCAACAAAACATTGACAAAGAGGCCGGTCCCAAAGGCACACAACCAGGGCTGATAAAAGCTTTGCGGGAGATATGGGATGATGTCGTCCGTCCTGTGGTTGAAAATCTGGATAAATTTGCACGAAGACCTTCCCGAATATGGTGGTGCCCCACTTCGTTCTTCAATTTCTTGCCGTTACACGCTGCTGGCGAATACAAGCGCGGTGGAAAGTCACTTTCGCAGCTATATGTGTCTTCATACACCCCATCCCTTACTGCGCTCATCAGGGCTCGCAGAAGCAGTGACGGATCTTCGTCTTTTGCTGCCATCGGTCAGAACCACCCTCCAGGACATTTACATCCTTTGGACGCTGTCGAACCTGAGCTGGAGTTGGTGCAGAGTCTTCTCCCACGTCCCCCAACAGTTTTCTTCACCAAGGTCACAAGCGACGAATCAACCAAATCGAGAGTCCTGCACGCATTGCAAGACCATCACTGGCTCCATTTTGCGTGTCATGGAACACAAAATCTCGCAGAGCCCTTCAAGTCGGCCTTTCTCATGCGCGACCAGCCGCTCTCACTCCTCGATATCACACAGACGAATCTGTCTCGGCATGAGTTCGCATTCTTGTCCGCCTGTGAGACCGCAGTCGGTGACGTTCGAACACCTGACGAAGCGATACATCTGGCTGCTGGCCTACAATTTTCTGGGGTGAAGAGTGTCATTGGGACATTGTGGAGCGTTGATGATAGCACTGTGCGACGCTTGGTCGAGGCGTTCTATAAGAATTTCTGCGGCAATGGCAAGATGGATTCAAGAAGAGCCGCCCGAGCGTTGCACAGAGCGGTCCAAACGTTGGCTTCTGATAAGGACGTACCCTTGGACCAGCGCATCGTGTTCATGCATATTGGTATATGATCGATTGTGCGTCCTCCTACCTTGATGGTGAAAGTGTTCTTGAGATGTTCTGACAACTTTGCGTGTAGCATCCAGCCATGGCTCCGCGCATCCCAACGAGTTACATGCCGATGTCTCAGACTTTAGGATATTTTCAGACTTTAGAACTGTATAATACTTCGCCGACATGTACACCTTCTCATCATATCTCCCAGTTTGTTGCCTCAGAGCCTAAGGTGGCTGCGCCTAACGTGTGGGTAAGAATGAAGTTGTATCATTGGTTTCAACTAAGATCTGGTGCAATACATCATAACGGCAAGACACAGTTGCGATAGACGTGATGGTAGTGTCTCGAATTACGCGACTTACAGTATCGAAAGCATCCGCACATGTAGCATTTCCGTGTGTTGATGTGCTGCAAGGCGGATGCGCATCACTTCACAGTTCTGCAAGATGACAACGTGCTGTCCGGTAAATGCTTAACATGTTTCAGTGACATGTTACACTCGAGGCACGAAACGCTCAGCTCACCACATATACGATGTCGTCCATAGCAGATTCACATGGATGTCGACGATGACTCATATCGCCAGGCAGCGAGGTAGGAGCCTTCTAGCCTACTAGGGCACAACACACAGT
>JABCPV010000864.1:0-10120 GCA_016584345.1 Suillus ampliporus | reverse complement strand
TCTACGGTCGGTCGGCCGTATTCCATGGACCTTGTTAATTTCACTCTAGAGAGGCGGGATGGAAATGAGAGCTGGTATCCATGCCTACCAGAGGGACACACTCAGGGGCATTCTGTGTGCACTGCCGAGCGCTCTGTACTCCTGACCCAGATAGGGTGACAGCCTCAATTGCAGTACTCAGGGCATATGAATACTAGACCGCTAAGGAGTGGCAGTCTTGGGTGGCGAAAGCTAGCTAGCTTGATATCTGAGCGGTAGGGATGCGAGGGTGGCTGGGACCGAGGTGCAGGTGTTATATTATATATACGGGTTGATTTTACAGACACGTGACTGACGCGTCGCGATCGAGTCTGTTTATCGTGCACGCCCCGCAAACTTTAATCTAGCAGGGTATAAATTACCGCGGTCGCTGGCACGGTATCCAGTGTCCGCCATCTTCGATTTACGCGTACTAGCATATCTTCACGAGCTTCATCAACGTCCATACTCGCCTTGCAACATGATCTCTGTCTTCAACGGTGCTGCCCACGCCACCATTACTGGATATCTCATCGTCTCGTACTTCAAAGAAGCTGTCCTCGACCCCACGCGTCAGCTCATGTACGAAACGAAGAAGGTCTCTGATCTTAGTGTCGTTGCACCACATTTCTGCCTCTCAACACTCATTCTCATTTTCGCCTCCAACAAAGCCGCTCGAGATTTTCTCAGCGACGATATCAAGCAGCAACCCGCCCCCTTGCACGATTCAGCCCAACCCAACCTACCTTTCACTGGCGACATCACGTCCAATATCCCCGCCCCACTTGCATTTTCTCCATCAAGTACAATTGCGATCGAAGCCTTCGACGATTCGCCAATCGCATGCTCTACACCCCGCACCCTATTACTAACATCGCCAACTCAGAAGCCGAAACGCTTCTCCATAGATTCCGACGCAACCCTCGTAACCCCCGACGACGACTCTGTCAAAGGCTCCTCAGACGACATCAAAGACAGTGAGTGGGTTGGTGACAAAAGTGGTTTCCACGAGGTAGGAAGCATTATATCCTACTAAACTCATGATCAACTAATGTTTTAATCTCTATAGGGCGACTGTTCTCTGCCCCTCCCAGGAACGACTCTCACCCCCGACGACTCGGATCCCTCTCAGCAGTCGCAGCTTATCCTAGTCGACAATCACCAGACGGCGTCAAAAAATCCCGACCTTGCTCTTCCTACTAGCTCTGCCAGCCCCGTGGATGAATTGACTCAGACTACGGCGCACTCGCTCGGGAGTACTCCGCCACCGTCTGCCACCCCGCGGCTGAAACCTCCGGACATGAAGCACACCGCCAATCAACTACTGCATTGCAAGCAGAAGGTACGTCTGACATTCCCATTGATAAACTGCACGACACTCATCATAGTTGATTTAGTACGAACGTCGAGCATCTCGTCTGAAGGCCGCGCGTGATAGCATCGCGCGTTCAAACATCAGGGAACACACTACGATGATCGGTGGGTAATTTCTTGTGACGTCCGCATCGCTTATTGATTTCAAATAGATCACCTTGAACACGTCTACGACGATATCCTTTACGACCAAGCCGCCCTCGTCGACGGCTGGGCCGCTGCCATGGCGGACCTGGGCCTCACTTCGATGCTGTCACCAAAGCCGTCGCTTCCGAACCAGAGGTCCGACTCAGAAATCTCGGCCAGCATTCTTGTTCAAGACTGAGCCATTCACACTAACCACAACGGACGACACTACCCGAGTCTTCGACATCAGAGGTCCCCTACGACCACATCCCGAAGACGCTTAACGGCTTCCCTCTCTGTCCCCTACGACCTGGAGCCACAACGCCCGAGAGGTTGAAGGCCACATTTCTACTCACCTAGCATCTTCGCAGCTCTAGATTTCAGGTCCCTATGACTGATTCCCGACGACCCGCACGCAACCTAACGGCCTCCCTCACTGTCCCCTACGACCTGGATTTTCAGTATCCATGAGGTTGAAGGCCACCGCCCGCTCCCACA
Source organism: Suillus ampliporus (assembly GCA_016584345.1). Taxonomy (NCBI): domain Eukaryota; kingdom Fungi; phylum Basidiomycota; class Agaricomycetes; order Boletales; family Suillaceae; genus Suillus; species Suillus ampliporus. The sequence continues at coordinate 8,104 of JABCPV010000864.1, read as the reverse complement.
CACACATCTACCCGAACACCCTTTCAGTTCCTTCGCTACTACGTAAGGATCTTTCGATTTGTTTCTTCTCCTCCTATCGGTATGTACTTGACAGACAATTTTGGACTGTCCGTTTCTCTTCTTACTTATGGACTTGTCTCCGCCATCTACGCAATCGTCTTTCTATTTGTTTCTTTTCCTTTTATCGGTCCTTGACAGACAATGGACTACCCGTCTCTTTTATTACTTGTGTTCTCATCCTCGCCATGTATGTTACAGTTTATTTCATTGACAATGTTCCCCATTTTCGTGTATGTACGATGACAAGTGTTAGATATGTTTCTGAATCCAATGATCTTGTTTACACTCTGAGGACACTCTTGATTGTGCGCGCAAGTCATTCGTCCTCTCATTCTTAGTGCAGTGTAAGACGTAAGGCTGCTTACTCGTTTGCAAAATATCATTGGATCGATCTATTTAGTTATCACCGATATCCAAGCGCGGGCGGGCACAACAAATCACTCATGTCTCAAGGCATCCTTCCCATAGGACTACGAATGTTCATATCTTAAGATCTGACGGTTGGGGGCTTCCTTAAACTGTGATCTCATACAGCTTTTTCTGGTGTAGTTTGCAAATCGCATTGAAGTCAATCAGTATCCTCGATCGTTGCCGGAGTCTGCCCTTGCTTTTCTGAGGTCTGTGGGCTTAGTGTGTGTGTCTTTGATCTCTGCTCTCCGGTTGTCCGACATTGCGGTGTGCTCGGCACGTTAGTGCCGCCAGACACGTTACGAGCAATGTAAAAGACCCGTCGCGGCCTCAACGAAACGAGACCATAACAATGATGTAACGGTGCCGGTCAAAACAATCAAATGATTCACTGTATGCAATATTTAGTTGTATAATAGTAAATAGCATCACGATAGCGGACAATCAGAGAAGTAACCTGCACGGAGTCGCATCACAGTCCGGGCGTCTTTTCTTGACTCGCAACCATGACTAGATCTTCGTCTCCATCTGACTCTTGTACATAAGTCGACTACTGGAAGGGGTGCACAGTTCAAACGATAACAGCAACGAGATTAATCACATACTTCAGTCATTTTCCTCTGTAGAACCATGGCTCCGGATGTGCCAAAACCCCGTAGAATCATGGCTAGCCAGTCACTGGCCAGTCTATGTAGAATACATGCTGGCCGGCCTCCTATGGTTCACTGCATATAAAACACTAGCTCAATGTAAAAGCATTGGCTGGTCTATGTAGAAATCAGGCTGGCCAGCCTTGTATTGTAGTAGTCTACTTGTATAATACACTACCATATTGTAAAAGCATGACCAGCCAGTAAATGTAAGACAACTGCCAGCTGAAGGTATACCAAGATCAAAGCTTGCTGGTGTATTAGGATGCTGGTTGTTTCACATCAATTTTTGTAACTGACCAGCCTTGCTTCTACAAAGGCAGATTCAGGGTGGCCAATATGTTGGATTAAGACCTAGATACAGGTGGCTTACATACTGATTGTACTACAAGGAAAGTTCACTCCGTATCTAGTACATAGACCAAGTTTGTAGTGTAGGTCTTATACCACTATACTGGCCACCCCATATCTACCTCAGCAGAAACCAGGCTGGCCAGTATGTACATCTTATTCTAGTAAACCGGGTCCCTGCGCCTTCTACCTATGTAGAGGCCATGCTGGCCAGTGGTAGGTCATGTCCTAGTAGTACCCAGCCACACTATCTCTAGTCAGCCTGTTTTTAGGTCTTACACTACTAGTATACTGGCCACCTGATATCTGCCCATGTAGAGGTAAGGACAGCCGGTATGTAGGTCTTAAATTAGCATATTGGTCTACCTGCAGCTACCTGGCTTGCCAGTTTATGTCTTAACTTAGCATAGCGGCCACCCTGCATCCACCTAAGTAGAGGTCTGGCTAGTTGGTATGTAAGTCTTAAACCAACACACTAGTTGACTTTATGTATGAATGAGGCTGGCCACATTGTATTTTTGGAACTAGTATACCGGCCATCATGTATTCACTTAGGAGGCCATCAGGCAGGCCGGTTTGTAAGTCAAACACTAGCATATCGGCCACCCTGCAATATACCAGTGTACAGGCACGACTGGCTGGTCTGTTGGTCTTAACCTAGCATATCAGCTGTTCTCCATTGACCTATGGGTGCTTGGCTGGCCAGTGTGTAGGTATTAAACTAGCATACTGGCTGTCCAATGTGCAGCTGTGTAGGAGCCAGGCTGGTCGGTTGGTAGGAATCTCACTTTAAAACTAGCATATCAGCCAACCAGAAATAAACCTATGTACAGGCAAGGCAGATTTTGTAGGTATTAAACTAGCATACCGGCCGTCCTACCTTCACATATGTAGGAACCTGGCTGGCCAGTTTGTAGGTATGAAACTGGCATACCGGCCGCCCTACCCTCACCGTTGTAGGAGCAAAGCTGGCCGGTTGGTAGGAATGTCACTTTAAATCTAGCACCTATGTACAGGCAAGGCTGGCCAGTTTGTAGGTATTAAACTAGCATACCAGCCATCCTACCTTTGCATATGTAGGAGCCTGGCTGGCCAGGTTGTAGGTATGAAACTCGCATACCGGCCAGCCTACCCACACTGATGTAGGAGTAAAGCTGGCCAGCATGTAGAAACTAGCAGACCGGCCGGCCTGCATGTACCAGTGTAGTTGGCAGGCCGGCCGACCTGCAGGTATTGAACCTACATACTGGCCGTCCTGCATTCACCTATGTAGAAGCCAGGCTGGCCAATATATATGTATATAGATCCAGGACAGCCAGTTTATACTCCAATCTTAATTTATTACTGGCCACCACCCGAGTCTACACAAGCATATGTAATTCCTTGACAAGATTGACTAGCAAAAAACATTAGAGGATACAAGATCATATCTTCTGGGATCTCTTGGAGGGTTGCCTCACCCTGCTTGATCTACGGATCTCAGGTTCAGTCCTAGGCTTCTTGGACTTACTTGAGGAAGCATGGTGAGCTCCTTCTCTCTTCCTCCCTTTCTGCACCACTGCGTCAACCTCCTGCTCCTGCTCCTCTCCTTCTTCCTCAGCTACACTCTTCACTGCCTCTTCATTATCTACCACCATCCTCATCTCCTCTTCATTGTCGAGTCCCTCTTTCATCAGCCTCTCGATGTGACCAACAATGGGGAACAAGACTTCCCGGACAGCATTATCCAGAGCAACCAAGAACTGTAGATCAAAAATGGAATGAGGTAGGTAGGAAGGCGTATTGGGATCAGCCTCGTCTTCCTCATACTCTATCACCCGTTTAGACTCCCTATAGAGGAGTCCAATTACTAGCACTACTGGCATCACAGATGGTGACCCAGAGATTGGGCAAGTTTGTAGCATATTCAAGCTAGCCACCAATGCTGCATATGATGTGTGAATGTCTTCAGGAAGATAAGTTTCCCTCCAAGACCAGTCAGCCCAGGTAGGCAAATCTTCGTGTTGTTCTGAAATCGGCTGTTGGACATATAAGCCAAAAATTGAAAAACAGCACCAAGTGACACTAACTGTTTGATTGGCTAATATTGCCAGGTCCCTGATGGCGTCCACAAGCTCCAAGTAGTTTTCATTCTTGCTAAGGGTTTCTAAAAATGTGTATCGGTCATTGATGGCAACATCATCTGGGGTTGTCTCATGGGAGTGAGTGGCTGGCTGTGTTCTACGTTCAGAGGGAATGGGAACCGGCCGGCCTTGATCTTCTTCATCTAAGTCTTGGGTCCTTACTACTTTCTTCTTGGACTTCCCAGTGAGATGCATATCAGCATCCTTAGCCTTGATAAAGACAACTAGCTTCTGATTTGCAGCCGAATGTTGTTCCCAATGCCTCCATAGATGATTTACCTCGTCTGTCTTCATATGAGAAGGGTCTTTGACCGCAAATCCTGTCGGAATTGAACCAGGTTCCAAATAATCAGTTGGGCTGGCAGTTATCATGCCCCAAGGTACAGGCCTAGAGCCACCTGTGCAGACTTCTACAAATCATTGAGTCAAACAAATTTCATGCATATATTGAAGATGTTAGATCTTACTGTATGAAGTGTGAAAGATGCTTCTTATCAATTCATGTTGGCCCTTGAGGCCAATACTCATCGCGAAGCAGGATGTTTTGCCTACCCATCCCTCGTCTCTAGTACGAGTCAAGGTAAGAGACAGGTCCATCCCACAGTCTAGAAGCTGCATGGTCTGAGAATCCTCCAAAGGGTCTATCAATTTAATAGTCAGTGAAATGTGGATATTTAAAATCAAATGAAACATACAAAATTCAGTCTTATGACCAGTCTGCAAAGGCGGATTCAAATCCATTTGTGGTCCACTCCTTGATACCACTTGAGTTCACAGAAAATTTTTCTTGGCATTCTGAAGGGGGCATAGTTCATGTCTATAGTCAAGTTAGTTGTGAGATTTCCATGTTGATTTGATTATGACTTACAGACTGACGGACAAGCTCTGATGACCTTTTTTCTTATGACTAACAAGCATTACTATACGACAACCCATGGTACGCCGAATTTGCTCTGCAAAATCTTCCAGAGTTTTCTTGAGGTTGTTCTTACGATATCTCAAGCCAAAGTGTTAGACTGGAATAAAAGTAGATTTGAAGTAAGACTTACATAGCCTGAGTTTCTTCTGGCGCCCCCTCCTCATTCCATTTCTTCATGGCAAAGTTGACCTCCTGCTGTTGTGAAGATGTCATGTTGTTGAACCATTCCCTGGCATGCCCAGTACGGTACTTGATTGAATACTCCAAGCTGTTACTCTGCTGTTTGGCCTTGTCATATGCGTCTATCTCCTGCTTAAATAATTTCTGCGCAACGTCCCATTCAGACAGGGTTTTCTTATAGAAAGATGGTTCTCTTGGGTGACTTGAAGCCTCGTGATCTTCTGCCTCTTCCTTGTCTGTGAGACATTTGGCATAGTATTGTTTTATTGCCTGTAGGCGCCATTTATGTATATCATCAGATAACTAAATACATGTACAGTAAGAAGTTTAGTGACCTTTTTCAAAGAAGTCGGCAAGACAATGGCTTCCTCTTGCTCGTCTTGAGCTGCTAGTATAGCCTATGAATCTTATTCACACACGTTTCGGCAGATTTGGATCTGCAGCCAAAATGGCCTCAGAGTGAAGATCCAGAATTGGCTTAAAGGCAATAAGACCAGTCGGTAGACATTGTAATTGAGTCAAGTAGAAATTGCAGGTAGACTGGTACAGTGGTAGGAGGGCAGCTAGCCAAAATTCATTTGATCACCCATGTTTTATCATCCATAACGATGTGACTCATACTGCACGTGCAGTATGAAGTCACTCATTATGGATGATAAACATGGGTGACTCAAATGAATTTTGGCTAGCGCCCTCCTACTGCTGTACCAAGTCTACCTGCAATGTGAATCAATTATCAAATTGAACATATTGAGACTATGAATTCACATCTTGTCACAAGATCAAATCAGTCTACCTTCTATTATCAAATAGGACATTCAAATTCACTGATCTGGTAACACATATCATAACACGATCAAAAGCATGTTATATTTCCATTGAGTAGTGGACTTAGACAGCGCAACTAATCCAAACAAGTAACACAAGACAAATTGAACCAAGTACGAAAAATCTAAATAATCAGGTCCTCCTCATCAGGGATACCAGCTGGGGCCTCCAAAACAACTGAAATCCAGCAAGCACCAGGTCTTTTTCCTGGCAAAAGGATCCCTGGAATGAGGAGGTTGAGAAATGCATACTTTTTCCTACAGTTGTCATTCTTGCATTCAAAGATATAATCCTTGTGCATGATGACTGTGTGCCAAGCATTAGTCCACCCCACACTGTGGACACTGAAGTGGCAGGTACTGACCCCAAGGGCGAAAGTAAGGATATGCGTCCAGGAGAATTTGGTAATGGCCAAGGAACCTGAGTGTCCGGCATCAGCAAGAACACGTCAGAGTGGCGCTTCCAGCTGTAGGACTGGCCCTAACATGTCAGGGAATGGCAATGAGAATGGGCAAGCGCTCAATGATGACCAGCTCTGCAAATGCCAGCAGAAGGTGTGCGGTGAAAGTTGGCTGAAAATGAACGGCATTGAAGCCGATAGTGGCGGTCATTGCGTGACTGTTTGGCTAAGTTAGTATTTGTCAAGCTAAGGTCAACGTACTTACTCTATGACCGCTGTTGCAAGCATGCAAAGGAAGTAAGGTTGTTAATGAGTGCGCCGCACGAAAAACAGCCAGAGGTATGATTCCGCAGCACCATGAATCAGCGGATGCCAAGGTGTAAGCAGAATGTCGAAAAACCTTTGATGTTAAATGAGTAAATACAATGTTAGTCAAAAGGTGTCACTTACAGAGTCAACGCATGCCGCAACGTATGATGCTTCTTCTTGCCCTCGTACCCGACAAACAGGATCCCCATGCTCGTTATCAGTGTGGTTAGTGATGGCGACGACAATCGCGAGCCCAGTTTAAGCTCATGAGTGATTGGACAATGGTACTTGCCGCCAACTGGTACTGGTTGATCTTTGAAGCACTGCCGACGTCGAACTGAGACGTATGAAATGCCAAACCTCGGCTGGGGAAGTAAGGCCTGAAGGAAGTCGGCGGTCAGTTTGAAACAACTGCCGGTGACGTCGTGGTCAACAAGAACGAGATGCAGCATGAGCGTGGGTGGCCGAAGAGAGCTGGGATTGGAGTGAGACCTCCTGTCATATACCATATTCCCGGGTAAAGTTCCGGACATCCGGATCTCAGATCCGATCCAGATCCATTGGACTAATCCGTTGTCTGTCCCCTTTCATTCCTGTTTCATATAACTCTAACCTATCGTTAACTCCTTTCGGTATTCCTGTACTCGCGTAATCTGGTTATCCTTACTTCCACTATTCTTACTGATCCGTTTACCTATACTTCATTTCCATCCCATGATTGGTGATCAATCCTACTTACTAATAGACTTTGCTATACTTCGTACATAGCCTCGGACCTTGCTGATTGATTCATTCCATTGTTATCCATAGTATATAAACTCTTGTTAAATGTCCGTAGTACTTCAGTTCGAATATCAACTTAGATTCTACTCATTCCCGCTCGAAGCCTAAGTCTCCTCCATCCGGACTTGAGTATCTTACTCTAGTCTACTCCGAGACTTAGGATTGATTCCTATAGTCTATATCCCCGCTCTGTCTTTGGACAGTCTATATCGATAGTTTCTAGTTCGGACCTCGTCCGGATTAGCCTTACGCTACTTTGTCCGATATCCGGAAGCCTCGCGGATCGGACCACGAACCTATCCGTCTCCCTAGACGCGATACTCTAGCCTTCTGAAATAAGGGGCAATACTCGGGAAAGGGGCACAGCGTACGAGCTGAGGCCGAAGCCCTTCGGATCCGATACCCTTTGAGTACGACCTTAACACCTCCAAGGTAGCGCGGATTGGGAGGAATGATGAAAAGAGCGGTTTTCCCTGCCGGTAAAAACCCTATAAAATCAAGTGAATGTTAGTTAGCATGAAAAAAAGAAAAAACATACAAAATAGGGCAAGTAAGGTGCTGCGCCTGTGACGTTCTGGGCCAACATGGCAAGAGATACAGACAAATGTGATGTGTCACCCTCCACCTCATGTGCACTGGCAAGGGGGATATCCATGCAGTGTGAGCACATAACCCGGACAGGTGCTGCAGAGGAAGAGACGGTCTTCCCCAACAGAACTGTCTCTGCAGATCAGACAGAACTGCAAATAAGGACGCGTGTTAGTGCAAACGGTAAGAGCCAATAATGACTTACTTCATTGTGCTCAGACGGCTCTCTGACATTGAGCTCATCTGGCACAGGAACGCTGCAGTGGATGCCGCCACTGGCAAAGTGATGCGGCGCGCAGTGCCACCGGTGGACTTCTTGCAGGTTTGTTTTGACTTTACCATGGCAACTATACAAATGTAGATATATTTAGTAAGTGAGACGCAGAAAATAGCACTTACCGTTATGTAGTTCAAACAAATGCTGAGAGAAGAGCACGTTCGAAAGATGAAGTCAAAGTTTCAAGTTAACGTTGGTTGATTGTGCACGTGACTATTTGGATCTGTT
>JABCPV010000863.1:0-10127 GCA_016584345.1 Suillus ampliporus | reverse complement strand
CGTGCACTCGCCACTGGCCGGCCTGTCCCACAAAAACATGGGCACATGGGCACTCAGAACAATTTTGGCATTGACACAGACCAACCTTAGTACTGGACTCGCTCAAGCGACGGACAACTTCCAAGAGTACGTGAAAATAAATCAACGACGCACAGTGTGAATTATCCTTTGGATTACACATTACTACGAACGATCTCCAGATTCACTACTCTTGTCCCCGCAAACTCTAATATGACATCGATAACATTTGCTACATGCAGCCCAAGTATCAGTAGTCCAGCGCAGCCGGAAGTGCCTAGGGACGGTTTAGGATGGCTCGGATGAGGTGTATTATGGTTGAAAACAATGAAAACTCACGTCTAGCCTGTGCCTCGTACTGCAAAGTGAACGCGCGGATCAAACACCAAACATGCCGGGCTTGACTTTCTCCATCTCCCCACAGAACCAAAGGAATGCCTCGATGCAATTGTTGTATCTGCCTTCTTCAGTGTTTTCTTCAACTACCCAAACCAAGAACTCCTCGAATGTCGAGAGCCTTCCTCCTGCACCGATATCCTCGATCATAAGGTTCCTGAACCCCGGCACCTGCCAAACGCAGTAGACAGCCTTGAAGATAAAGCCACTGAAAGGGCATCTGCTCCCTTTCTTCCACTGGAACTCGGAATGGCATGCGGGCTCCTCTCCATTGTAGTTCCGTGACTGGGGCATACCACAGTGGAAACAATAGGTGTAGGGAGCGAAGACGAAACTTCTTTTGAACCTGTCGTAGTCATCCATCGACACGTCATATTTTGCCAGGCAGACGTGTAGCTCTGTGGACTGCAGTTCAGCTCTGAGGGCAAACTCAACTGGACACTTGTCCCTCAAGATTCGCATATATTTGCTGAGGCGGGAGGAGCGTTGAAGACGACTGGTACGTGCTGCATCCACTCGACGTGCTCTTGACATGAAGCCACGAGAATCGCTGGGAAGCGATGAAGGAGGTGGAAGTTCCACCCTTGAGGTGATTCTGTTGGATGGTTGCGATAGAGACTTTTGAACGACATTAGCATGGTTTGACAGCAGTGATGCAATCACAATAATACCTGGTGGGGTGTGGTCGGTGATCCTGAGGCACGCTGGACAGGGTCGTTCATCAGCTCCAGCACAGTATATCTATATCGCATGGAACCCAGTCACCTTTCCATGAATGACCTCCATGGCATCCAGCACCAGGGCTTGAGACGATGTGATTTCTGACTCGCATTCATACAGTGAATCGCTGTTCTGGGTTGAAGGCCGTGCGGGAGGAGGCTCCTGTGTAAAGGTGTGAACATGGCGCAAGATCATTGGATATAACCACACTCACGCTGACATTTGTAGGCGTTTGAAGCAAAGCGCTAGCCTGCACAAACCCAGGTGGCATCGGCTGCGCAGCACTGGTTCTGCCCTGCAAAGCAGAGTTTGACCCAACAGCTGTCGAGCTCGTTTGCACAGGGGCATCCAATTCCCTGAAAGGATTTTCAATGGCTTTTTCGGCCAACCGTTGGATGGGGCTGTTGGGGGAACATATGTCGCAAGGGACTCCGCCAGGAGTCTCCTTGCACAGCAAGGCAAGATGCTCGCCATCCATGCAGAGACCATTGATGTATCGCCTACATGTTCTAGCGGACATTAAATTGTTCAACTCTGCCACGCAATGGTCTAACGCAGGCTTCGTGGTGTTGAATAGGGATGCCCCATGCCTGTCATTGACAAGAACACATGAGATTCTTTGCCGTCGCGACCAGCGCGACCCATCATTTGGTTGTTGACAATGAGTCCATACGCAGGCCTGAATATCACCACATATCGGACGTTGGATCTGTCCATACCCTGAGCAAAAGCTGTGGTGCACGACATCACCTTTGATGCGCCTCGGTCCCACAGGTCGAGGTTGTACGCCTTTGTGTTTCCGGCTTCCCAGAGGTCGCTGTGATACAGAGCGCACCGAGCCTTTCTTGAGAAATCTTCTGTTTCACCTTGGGAGCTAAAGAACACCAGCATGCGGTCGTTGTCTCCCAGAAGGTTAGATAGAGTGCGAACGAGGTGATGCAGGGATTCCCTCGCTGCAATGGGTTCGACTTGTACCACGTGGATTCCGATCTCCGGACGGTTTGTCGAAGACCTGACTTCGTTGATCTCACTCTTTTTGATACCGAATGGCTTGACATAGCTTTCCACCCGGTGAGGAGGTATGGTCCCGGACATGAGAATCATCTGCACCTCCGCCTTGCTGAATTGGTGACCAAGAGTCAGCCATTTGGGAGCACGCTCTGGATGGCAGTTGAGGACGTCGTGAACCTCGTCGACGTAAAATCTTGTGAACTTTTCCCAAGCGGGGACACCAGGAGGCTAAGGACGTCATGTGAATGTGAGCAACTGCGGCGGCGGGATAAGATAAGTTCCGTTACCTAGCAAAGGCTTGTGACGAACAATTTTCCACCTGCACAAAGAGGACCTGGACGTTTTCGGGCACTTCTTTGGACGCAGTATAGTCATGGCAATGCAGTCCAGTGGCAGCAGTCTTCGTATACTGTTCTTGGAGCAATGCGACGTACGGACAGACCACGATGCATTTTTCAGCCTCGTCGAGCACTGGCGGAACCATCCATAGCATGCTCTTGCCTCCTCCAGTCTTCATGGTGATGACAAGGTCGTGTGTTTCGGTCATGATGGCGACAAGTGCGTTCATCTGTTCACGACTCTTTTCTGCAGCGGTGGGATCCTTCATAATCTGTCTGATCGCTCGTTGGATGCTGTTTCTCACTTCCTGAACGGCAGGTGGTGGTGAAGAAGGCAGACCGCTATCAGGAACAATGAAGCTGGAGAGGTCGTCATCGCTGGAAATGCTGATCGTCTCCATCTGAGAGTCTGGAGCTGAGGTACTGGGGCGACGAAGACGCCTGAGCTTCCTAGGTGCTTCCTCATCATCATCCGTCTCGCTGATATGCTGAAGGCGATGATGTTTGCGGTATGCCATAGGTACTACCGAGGGTGAACTCGATGGAGACGATACAGAGGAATGGGGCTGGGTTATGCTGGCCTCCCTGCCTTTTCCCTTGGAAGCATAGGCGACGTTCCTGGATGGTCCAGGCTTGCTGGTGGGCGTAAATAGAGATTCCAACTGGCTTCGCCGTAGCGTGCGCCTTTGAATGATCGATAAAGGAGGCGAATGAAGGCGGCTGGTCAAAAGCATGCACGGACGGTGCTACTGCAGGTTAAAATCGACAGAGAGTATGGGGAGAAATGGGGCTGTCTGATACGGTTGTCTCTGGCTGTTCCCTTGGAAGCAATTGAACAATGGTGCGCGCCGGCCCAGGCTCGCCAGTGAGCGTAAATGGCGGGGTGGTGTTCGATAGCCTTCTCCCTAGCCCTCGCTTTCGAAGAATTGATGAGGGAGGATGAATGACAGAGGCTGGTCCAAAAGCATGGGTTGTAGCCTTCCGCCTGGCTGTGGCGGCGGAGTGGTGAGGATTGGTTCTCATCAACAGCTCTACCCTTCCCATTCCATTTCCTGACTGCGGGTAATTCTGTCTGATCACCGTGTAATAAGCATTGTTGATGGGGGTGGTGTGTGGACCGGTAAACATTTCTCCCTGATCGCTGGTTGGCACAACGTCGAAGGAGGCGCCACCGTCTGGCAATAATACATCCGGTAAGTCTGGTGATATTGATCCGGAGACGCTGGGAGCAGAAGAAGGTGGAAGGGAAGACTCTGAAAGCAAACTTCCAAATTCACTGCCACCAGGGTCACTGCGTCGCGACTTTGCTGCAGTCGCGTTCCCTACAGGGAAATGAGACGGAAATATTGAAAGGCATCTATGATAGCTCACCCGTATCGTCCTCGAAGAACATATCGGAGAAATTAAATTCCAGATTCATGGGGGGCGCGACCCAGCTGCCGGACGAGCTATGTTCAGAGGGATCATTACCTTTCTGGTGTTCCTGCAAGCCTGCAGAGACGGCGTGTTGGATGAGGGTCTTCATGTTGTCATTCAAAAACGAGGTGAGAACTCCGGTCATGGTCTTCACCACTTGGTCGGAGATGGACTCGAGATCTACACCTTGCGTTCCTCTGGCGATTTCCGCACGACGCAATCGAACCGGTAGTTGAGGCGACACGGGACCGAGACCGAGGAAAATGTGCCATTCGTTACACACCCATCTTTGCTGGATTATCGTGTTGTTTGACAATCTGGGGACCGATCCGTGGACTATACCGTAGTGTGCGTGGTCGGTATTAGTAGAATGATCGGCGGACTCAGCAAGAATGCTGTCAGCGTCTGCATATGACTCGTTTGGAGAGATGAATTCGCGACCCATTGTAATCGTGCCTTGGCGGAAATCTCGCAATCCCCATGGACAGTCGAAGTAGTGATAGTTCATATGCTGAACGTACGCAGAAAACCTTTCTGGGCTAATTCTCTTCCCGTCCCCTACGCAGAGATAACTGGAATATAAGAATCCAGTTAGCATGATGACCGGAAGGCAGGAGCGTTCAGGGAGGGAGGGCACTTACGTTCTATAGAGATGCTCTGCATCCTTGCCATATGCAACCCCTGCAAGAATGGCCTCGGCAGTCCGTAGCCCCCCTCCCAATAATTCAAGAACCCAGAAGGCGAGATCCTTGGGCACGAACCCTGGGGTGCACGAGTCTCGATCGGTGATGCTTGTTTTCTTACTGTATCCGGTCAGAAGGAACATCTCGGCTCCTTGCATAAATAGGTTCCTATGCCTGTCGGCATTGGAGATTTGGTGATCTATAAATTGAGTGCCGCGCGAAGAAATGTGGGTCGTGATGTAGAGCAAGTGGTACGCTGGCTCCCAGATGAGCAGAGTGCGTCTCAGCAGTTCTTTGACTGCAGGTATATTCCACGCGATGCGACGGCGTTGTCCACCATAGCAAGGTCGTACTGCTCCACCAAGAAAGAAGGAGGGGAGTGACGCTTCTCAAAAATGGTTTCTCGGACATGAAAGAGTAACCTCTTGTGGCGTTTGTGAGATCATCCTTCACCTGATCTGGCATCTTCGTCACCACATTATCACTTTGCGTAAGAGCTCTGTAGCGCGATGTCATGTCCCCGCATTAGGTCCTGGATGCCCTCTCGCAGCTTGTCCAGGTGCATAGTCCCCAAGCCAATGGTGATCCATTTGAAGTCTGGATCTACAAACACTTTGGCCTCCTGTGTTTGATTGAATGCCAGAGATGACGCATACTGCTGCATTTCATAAATCATATTGAACGTCATGGGGCGGCCCAGGGATAGCACTTTCTCATGAACACGAGCGATGCGCCTGGTGAACCCGTGCTTGTTAAGTGTTTGACAAAGAGTAAATTCAACCATCGACTCACTCAAAGTCATCCGGATGCAAGCTGTCTGTATCGCTGTCTTTGTCTAACAGGGCTTCCAGGAGCGCGGTTATATTACAAAGGTACTTCCATTTTGCAAGGTCAGGTGTGAAATCCCTGGGTTCGTAGAAATTTCCATCCGCACGCAAGGCCTTGAGCCAGATCGCTCTCTGAATAGGGTTTCCCCATGATGCATTGCACTGCATCGGGTCAGCATCGACGAGGGACCAAGCCAGGTTGTGGTAGGAAATCATTCTGCTGCGTCGCGAGGCATCGGGATTCCGCAACATCATAATCAGCTTGTCCAGGAGATGGGTTTGCTCTGTGGAAAGGGAGAAAGAGAAATTAAGAGGGAAATCTAAGCGAAGGCGAATCATGCATCGGACGAATTGGGTGATACAATGGGGATAGTTCTTGTTCGACTCTGCGATCGGCTTCCAATGAGTATCCCTATGGACCGATGGAAGGAGCGTCAGCGAAGATCATCTGAAGCAGTGGTGAAATTACTCGCATCTCTCGGGGTATGTTTTCGCCGTGCACCAAGATTTTGCTCAGGCTGAGCTTCTGGGGATGACCATCCAAGATAGTGGCTGCTTTGTGGAAATGATCGTCTACCGTTTCAGCTAGTAGGCTGAGGATGCCATCGTGCTCCTGGTCTGTGTGCTGCTTCTTGATTTCTTGCGCCGCTCGTCTCTGCGTGGGGTTCATACGTGTTTCTGGCATGAACGTGTCCCAGGCCATACAGCGGACAAGTGGAGTGCGTTCTCGTTCGGTGTCTGCAGGAACAACCAAGGCGGCCTCCAACCCAGGTAAAAACATTTCTTTCAGCCTGTCTTTAAGCCGAGGCCTGGCACCTGAAAGAAGGTCATTTGAAATCTCAAAATATGAGTTTCCAACCCCAGTGAAAATCCTTTGAACGAGGCATGCTCGATATTTAACGTCCACTAAGGGCCCCGTCCTGTGTTTGTCCCTACAGTGCCTTTGCATGGTAGGCAAGTCCTTGACGGAGTAGGTGCAGTCAGTTGTCATAATACACGCGTGACCGGCGGTGGGGGGACTGATGAGCTGAACGGGAGGTCCTCCAGGACTCGGTAGCTTGACACACTCAGGTTTTTCGTAAATATTGGCCTCGGAACAGAAGGCCAAGAAGGCCTGTCTAACCTCCGTTGAAGGCGCCTGAAACGCGTCGTAGTTTACAGTTAGTGAGTTCCAGGTTTGCATGACGGATGGACATGCCTCGTAGGAATGGTGATGTGTCTTTCTGTGACCTACGATCATCCCAGAGGTCAATGGCGCTTGGCACGTGTAGCATATTAGGATCTTTAGTTCTGTATGAACACAGACCCCCAGCGCATCGAGAGCCTCGTTTGACTTTAAGTAGTCCACAGACGGCAGGAGTTTGACCGTGGCAGAATCGACGGGAGACCCGTCGTCCACTGGACATATATCATTAGCAGGCTTGAAATTGATTCACACCGCCATTCTCACCGATGGGCATAATCCGCTGAGGAGACGGAGTCGCTGGCACAAGCACTCGAGGCGAGACATCATGGTCTTCGTCCATCGCTGAGGGTAAAAACGGCGCAGGTCAATTTCAAGACGATCATTAGCAGCCGTCCGACAATGCTCACGAGCGTCACGAGTGTCAAAGACCTTGATGGACAACCCCGCCATTGTGTTCAGTGACGACATGCTTCTGCATGTCGTCGCGCTTTTTCAATTCTTTCTCGCACCCAGTCAATGGGCAGGCATAGCGAGTGTCGGATTGGGCCACGATGTACTCGTGTCCCCCGATGACAAAGGGAATGGGAAAGGAGTGATAGCGCCATTTGTGCTTTCGGGCCTCATCCTTGGTGTATGGGCCCGCATCGCAATCAGAAAATTCGCAGTATTTAGACATGTATATAGTGAGCAGAGGATATGCAGATATAAGTATGTCTGGGGCTGTGTTGTTGGTGGGTGGACGAGTTGAGCACACTCAGTCTTATACGATTTCCTGTGACAATCAACAATCCTGAACCTGCAGGGACGTAGCATGATGCGACTGCGCTAGGCTGAAGAAAAAAAAAAAGAAAAAAAAGGAGTTAGTAGTAAGAGGAATGGAGGGACGGACCCAGTCATATGCATTGCCAGGGGCGTTGAACATTAGGATCGACACTTAACATTCATAAACGTAAAAACACAAAAACCTAAGCCAAAAAAAAAAATAGGTCTTCTGAAAAATGGAGGGACGGATCCATTTGTAGCGATCGCTGGTTCCATTTGGAATATTGCGCCCGCTTCACATTCATACACAGGACCCGAATAGCTTCGGTGCAGCACATCGGAGCGCCCTATCTCGGATCGAATCCTTACTTAGGCATTTGCTTGTCTCAAACAGGCTTGGCAGCATGCTGGCCGTCGACCCTGCCGCAGGTTTGAACCAGGGATTAGCATACTACACCCAAATGGGACTGTCTAGCACCAAAATAGGGACGCGGATCAACAAACACAAGCGCCCTAGCTTGGACAAAATACACACTCTAGCATTTACCGGTTGCAACGCAGGTTTAGCACCATGTGGTCCATTACCTGTCGACAGGAAAAAGGCTGTGACATTTTTTTTCCTCCGTCAGGGTTTGGGTTTTCGGCCATGCGGTTTGTTCGGATATGCAATGTGCTATAATGCCCCACACCTAAAAAATCACAAACCCCTGACCTAAGCGACATTGTTGAAACTATCTATGGAAGGACATACGCGACCTTGGAGTTGACGTTGCGCATTTTCATGCAAGTCGTACCGACGTCTAGTGGTCCTGCATCCAACAAATGACAACTGCACAGAGTGCTCCACTGAAACATTAACGAGAATATTTTAACAATCGGACGCTGAAGCGTGACCACAGAAAGAAACATCCACTAGTAATCAGACACTCACGCGTCGTCAACACACAAATATCTACTCTTCAACTACTCCCTTCAACCACTCGTATCCTTCAAGAAGGCATACCATCCCGAGCGACACCATCCATGTATATCAGCAAGGCGAAGAGGTCCGCTCGAGCGCGCCGGCAACGGGAGCGCGAGGAACTCCTGAACGGCGCCAAGAAGGCCAACAAAGTAGTGCGTCCCTCTTTCCTCCTCTTCTCCTGTGTGAACTAAACCGCTATTCTGTACAGGATAGAGAAACATTACTACAGCGCAACTCCAAGAGAGGCCAGACCACAGCGTCTGGACCAGGCATATACCTGAGAACGCGATCGCGTACTCTCCTTGCCCTTGCCGCGTCTGTGCCAACACAATTGACCGACGTGAGGGGGCGATCCCCAATAATCCCAAAGGTGAGGAATTCTATTCGCATCCGTAATTCATGGGCGACTCACATTGCGCCAGCGGGAACAGGAAGGGGGGCAGGCCTTATTAGGCGACCTCAACAGCAACTCCCAAATGATAAAGGCAGAAACCCACCTTCAAGACGTCATGGAACACTTATTGCGCAATCAGGCGATGAGGCTATCTTGGAAGACAGAAGACATCGAAACCAAGGACGCTCTCAAGATCAACATCAAGAGAGAAGAATTGGGCCGGTAGGATTATTAAAGTGGAGGAGAATACTATTGTAGTATGATAAACGCTTAATGTAATGCCTCATTGTTCGGTCGTTCAGTCCCAGTTGCAGCGTCGATTGGATGTGACACTTATTAGTACGTTTGATTGGCCTCGATTTCCGACTTATGCAACAATCTGACTTGCAAGATTTGCGATTCAAGCGTTGGTTTGAAGGCACCGAGACTCTTCATTTCGACCTCACAATGCACGCCAAGCCGCCCCAGCATATACAACGAACACAGCGCTGGTTGAACCTGTGCCCAGTCTACATGTGTATTATGTAATGTTTGGCCGTATGTGTTCTCGGTTCATTTTCGCATTTTTGCCTCTTTTTGTTCTCGCATTCAACCATCATGTAGACACCTCTCTGTATGGAGAGGTGAGCTTCTGTTGTACTTTCAGAAGTCTACATGATGGGGTCACTCCCCCTCTTTCTTTACATGAGAGAGTTTCTGGGCTGTACATGCCTGGTTGGGTGTTGGCTGGATGTACTATTTTCGCATTTTCCCCTCCTTTCTCTTTCTCATCCAACTGTCATGTGGACCCTTCTCTGTATGGAGAGGGGAGCTTCTGTTGTACTTTCAGAAGTCTACATGATGGGGTCACTCCCCCTCTTTCTTTACATGAGAGAGTTTCTGGGCTGTACATGCCTGGTTGGGTGTTGGCTGGATGTACTATTTTCGCATTTTCCCCTCCTTTCTCTTTCTGCATCCAACTGTCATGTGGACCCTTCTCTGTATGGAGAGGGGAGCTTCTGTTGTACTTTCAGAAGTCTACATGATGGGGTCACTCCCCCTCTTTCTTTACATGAGAGAGTTTCTGGGCTGTACATGCCTGGTTGGGTGTTGGCTGGATGTACTATTTTCGCATTTTCCCCCTCCTTTCTCTTTCTGCATCCAACTGTCATGTGGACCCTTCTCTGTATGGAGAGGGAGCTTCTGTTGTACTTCCAGAAGTCTACATGATGGGGTCACTCCCCCTCTTTCTTTACATGAGAGAGTTTCTGGGCTGTACATGCCTGGTTGGGCGGTAGCTGGATTTATTTTCGCTTTTTCTGCTTTCTCTTGTGCCCACCAATCCTCCATGAAGGCCAAGTAGGTTGTTTTCACTTTTATGAGGTGCTGACCAGATGTAGGATGACCCCGTCTTCTGCTTTTCTTGTGCCCAC
>JABCPV010000862.1:0-10128 GCA_016584345.1 Suillus ampliporus | reverse complement strand
TTATTCGTTCGTTCGTCCTTCCTTTTTATCTAAGTGCTTTTGCAATCCTCAGATCTTTGATATTTTCGTCTTGTCGAATGCAGTGTCACGCAATCGTGCAGTCTGCGTCACCACGTCCTTCTGACGCGCCCTGCTATATGTGATGCATATATCTTTTTCCTACACATATACCACATATTGCAGTCATCCTTGTGCATATATCCTGCTTTCAGGCGCATACTCATTCATTCACGTCTCCGCTCGCACAGCACCTTATCCTCCCATCATGGATCCATCGTCGACCTCGACAGCCGACCGCTCACGTGCCTGGCTACTATTCGCTTTCCCAAGGCACCGACACAACTCTAGAATTCTCCTCCCTCACCAGTCACATGTCATTCCTCGGTACGACGCACCCATCCACGCCTTGCGACAAGAATAAGTTCGAATGGAACTACATATCCACAGCACTAGCTGAGCAGACAAGTGGCTTCAATCGCGAGCTACAACTTATCATTATACATGTGGTTCTGGGTTAGATTTCGTAGAACCGGACCATGGTTCGGTTCTCGGTTCTCGTCCAGCCCTCTAACCGGAACCGAACCGGACCGCGCAGCACTCACCGAGACGCAGAGAGAGGTTCGATGGTGTCTGCTAATCACGAAGACGATGCAGAGTGCCTACACCGCCCACTCGAAGGAAACGCCCAAGGTCGAGGTGACACTTAAGAGCCATGACACTGTTTCACCGGTATAGCTTTCATCCGTCTTGTCAGTCGACAACAGACTCCATCCATTACATACTTCCTCCGTCCCCCTCGCTCTTGTCGCACCTCTCAGATGATTAATAAGCAACAATACGTTGCGCAAACGCAGTCCCTCTTCGGAGAGCACACCAACATACATACTTAGTTCGATCACGACCATACTACCAACGCTACTGCGATGACAAAGGCCCAATGTCGATACGAACAAAGACATTATACGTCATCCCTCTATCTCGTGAATATACATTCACATTTATACCTATTGCGAATCACTCGTCGACCATCTTTGAGGATGTAACTTCCGACTGATGACGTACGCCCTTGCATCGTCCACGCCGGCGCTTGTCGCCGTCTTCGTTTTTTGTTACATCAAGTCCCGCTGACACGTTGTGTTAGCCTAGATAGCGAGATAGAAGCCAATATCATTTCACGAACGTACAATCATCGTAGTCGTTTGACTTCCTGTCGTAAGTCAGTATGCGATATAATACAAATGTCTAGGACGATTGTCTTATGTAGGTACGTGAAGAGTCTGACGTATGAATGAAACGCGTCAGAGATCTCCGTTCGCCGAAACACATACAGCTACAATATTTCTAGAGTCCTGACGTCCATCATGTCATCAACAGCAGTCATGTCCTCGACTTGTGCGATGACATTGTTATCCGATGCAATTCTCTTGTACTCCTTTTTTTATTGTCCGTTCCTTTCTCCATGTCCCAAATTCAGGGTTTGATCATCTGAACCAGTGACGACCCGTCGGCCATCTTTGAAGAATGTAGATGCCCCTCACATTGTCTGCGCGCCCTTGCATCATCTGTTTGGCGTCCGCCGTCAGTTTCTCTCGTGTTGTCTGTGTCGACGATGACTGCCCTCTCAAGTGAGATCCGCATCTCTTGCTGCATCAGGCACCCCTGACATCTTGTGTTGACCTAGACAAGAGATAGACGGTCAGTAGCATTTGAAGTTGACGAGGGCCGTACGTTTGGGATGTCGTTAAGTCGTGGATCTTGTGTGGTGAGTAGTGTTGGACATCTGACCTAAATCCAACTCATTTAGGCCGTTATCCAGGGTTCTTTCAGTGGCTCCGTACCACGCAGCTACGGCGTGAATCTCATTTCGCTTCTTCCATCATTACTGCCCCCTTTTAAACGCCCGTCATATAACAGTAGCCCACCCTCACCTCTCCCAATCCCACCAATAACTTCACATCTCCCCAAGTCCCTCAAAGCACGAGAACAATCCTTCAAAACAGCTAGCTGGATTGCAGCTGGAAAAGAGCTGGAAAAGATAATCCATGCGAAATGCAGAAGAGTATGTAGCCGGACCAGAACGAAAGCGCAAAGTCGCGGCCTGTCCAATGCCAGTCGGCCGTCAGCCGTAAGGCTTCGTGTCGATACCGACCTTCGCCAGCACCGTGGCCATCGTGAAGTGGTGGCCGATACTGAACAATGGGTTGTCGTCCAAGTGCAGAGGGAGGATGTGGATGTGGGGGATTCTGCAGAGGCGAAGGAGATTGGGTCCGAGTGCAAGCATGCAAAGGGAGCAACGGATGTCACACTTACAGCTCGCACGACTCCACCTTGACGGAAGGTGAATAGGCAGGACGGAGCTAAACTGTGTTGGAACAAGGGATTCGTGAGGCCGGCGATGCGAAAGGGGGCTTGGCTATTTACTGCCTCCTGATGATGATCAATCTAGCGAGATGAGGGGACAAGGATATCCGATGCTGAATAGCAAGAACGATTTCCTCAAGGTTGGGTAGTTCGACCTAGAATGCCGTGAGCTCAGTAGTACTATTGTCAATAGAACTCTCCCCACTGAAATCAAAGCCTGCGGGAATCTCAGCCGTTGGTGCTTACTGCAGAGCTTGTTCCTAATGCACAAAAGCATGAAGTTCCTGCAGGGATCATCGAGCTGTTGCAGCTGGCAGCAAAATAGAAGCAATGACGACCACACCTGAGAAGGACGCACTTTGACTGATGTGGTAATCGACCGGGGCGGTAGGAACAAACGACGCCTTCTTAGCTGCTGCTCTCAATGATTTGATCATACAATCATCGTAGTTATGTGATTTTCTGTCATAAGTTAGCATACAATATAATACAAATGCCCAGGGGGGTTGTTCCATGCAGGCCGTGAAGAGGTATGAATGAAAACACGTCAGAGATCCCCGTTTTTCGAAATGGATGCAGCTACAATATCTCTAGCGTCCTGACATCCATCATGTTAGCAACAGAAGCCATGTCCTTCACGTGCGCGATGATATTGTGATCCGAAGCGATTCTCTTGTACTCCCCACCACGCTGCTGCGCTAGCAAAAGCGCACCAAAAGGCTGTCCAAGACGAACGACCAACCTCAACTCTCGTAAGTGAGACTCCAAATCAACGGGCTCATCTTCTCCCTCAAGCGGTTCGTCTGATGGAGACTCGGGCTCGGATCCGTACATGCTTTGCGTCTCGTCTGCAAGGTCAGGTAGCTCGAGGTCATAACGATTCCACGGACGGATGAGCTAGTATGGCTGTCGAGTAGACTTTGCCCGCGAGAACTGAATCAGCTTTTCTTCTGAGGTGATTGAGATATCTTGAAGCCCATCTGCCTTGACCTCATAAGTGAGACCCGTCTCCCGGTGTTGACTATGCTTTCGTTTGACTTCTGTAATAGGAAATGTGATGCAGGGCAGTTGCAGCCTGCGGTCCGCGAAACGAGGGGGGCTCAGGTGGTCAAGCCGGGTATACAGTGTCAAAGCCTGTTCAACAACAGCGGAATTTCGCAGCGACGAGACCGATGTCTGTATCTGATCTTCAGACAAAGATGGTGACATGCACGGCGGAAATTTGTACGAGTGAATCTCGGCTGGTAGACAGCTATTGAACTGCGATGATTTCCCGACCCAGTCCAGGGCAGTGATGTCCCCCGACTGAGCCACGATTGCCTGCAAGAGCCGACCGAGCGCATTTTGCTTCATCTCGCCGTAGATGACAGGGAGGTGGATACCAAAAATGCCGAATAACGAGTATGCGATGTCTTCTTGCAACGTCGTGGCGCGCGTCGACGCCCATTTGTTATGACCAACGTCCCTTAACCTAACTAGTAGGTGTCTGGAGATCGGACCACACCACAGGACTCGTCAAAGATGATTAAGCAAATGGGGATTGATTGAGAGGGAACGTCCAGGTCTACGATGACGTAAGAACAAGGAGGTTAAGTCTAAGGAGTACTACTGACTACTACCTAGACTATATACTGTATTTGGGTCGGAGATATCTGAGTGTGAAAGGTGGTGATATATCTATATAAGGTCATAACATTGCGCCTAGGGTATAGGGCTTCTTACCAACCAATCAACTAAAGGAAAAGGTCCATAGGGGTTAGGGGTATCGGTTATTAAGCAGGGTCTCAGGGTACTGCTTCTATTCAGGGTGAGCGGATATGAGAACGTGAGAGAGTTCTGTGACAAGAAGTCTCGAGCGGTGATTAAGGATCTCGATAGGAGGTAGGGTCTGGAGATGCATCGAGTACGATTTGGATCTAAGGGTTCTCCAGGGTCTTCGGTGATGAGCATGCTTCTTCTAGAGTGGCGCTTCTGTGATAAGGGTTTGGGGTTTAGCTGTGACTGTGCAACAGGTTCCAATGTAAGGGGTTCGGTGAATGACAGAGGTAACTCTTAACGTGTCATGTGTGATCGTTGATGGTATGCGACGTGAAAGGATAATGACGTGAGAGACGGCTCGTAAGGGACTCTCGGTTGTGGTTCGACCATAGAGGTGTGCAGATGCATATGATGTAGCCGTTGCCTAATCGTAGGACTTCTAAGGACGTGATGAGTGTCGGATGTCTAGGGTTACGGATATGGATGGATGACGTCGATGTAGTATAGATGTGAATTGAAGATAGTGATCGTTAATCGGTTATCCATCTTATCTTATCAGGGATCTTATCTAATCTAATCTTAACAGATAGGGTGACTTAGGGTTTGATAATCGAATTTTAGATGCAGTAGGAGGCATTCGTGACACCATTGCAATTTCTCGTGTGCACCTGTCATACCCGGACAGAAGGCGACGAGAGCCTGTCGATCTATGCCTGTTGACTTCTGCAACTCCTCCATGATAGTGTCAGACTTCTTGTGGTTGGAAGAGCGGTCATCGAGATATAAAGTCCAGTCATTTCGGTAGAAGAGAATGACATTTGGAGCGAGGAACTCCTGGACAGTCCATCCCCGCGTGTTCCAAACACTGTTTGCAAGTGCGCCAGGCTCTGACGAAGGCGAAACATCCGATAGGTAAACAATGGTGAGTGCTGAATGACGATACCAAACAAACATAGAGTTGACTGATGCTTGGAGCTCGACATTGTTTTTCTGGTCAATGCAGCATGTATCACTCCATGCCCAGCGATGCCCCGCATCACGAGCAATTTTGCAGAATGTCTGCAACTTCACTGTAGTTCCAACTGCAGCCAAATCGTACACGACCTTGCCCTGGATGTTGTGCAGCAACAGCTCATTGCTTTGCCACCTATGTGATAGCATGGCCCAACTGAAGTATTTCGCAACCGCTTCTTTGATGGCCTCCGTTTGGAGGGGCGCGCACGTCATCGATGATGACAAGAGCTCCTTGTACTCCATACTTTTCATGAAGGCGTTGATTTGTGCCCCTCGATCACATAAAAGTCCAGTGGAGGTGTTGAGAAAACGAAACGGGGCGTTTTCCAGTTGAGCATCAATGGCTCTTATAATAGCGTCCTCTGCTTCGGATGGACTGACATACCGCTGACGGAGCTCTGCCAAAAGAGTATATTATATTCACATTGGTGCATGAGTGCTTCGGGGCTTACTTTGTCTCTGCGCATCAGGTACATCATCTGACTTCAACAGCATGGTTTTGAAGACCTCAATTGCTTCATTCGTAGCGGTGTGCGCCATGAAGTGCTGCATGCTTCAGTTCGTATCCCAGGCGAGAAGAAGGATTGAGTTCAATGACCTATATGCACCGGCAGTATAAGCGCAACCGCTAAAGAAATGATGAATATCATTCGCACCCTTTCCGCGTCGTGAAGGGCCTTCACATAGAAGTTTCCTTCCAAATTGGCCTTACTGCGGCGCGTAAAGAGGGACTCGCATGAGGAGTCCAGCATGATCCCTGCCTGAATACAATTCAATAGCTTCCTCATAATTTCCTGCAGCAGCAGCCCCGTCTCCCTTCGTGACACAGCACGCAGTGCAGCTCTTCTTGAAGGCTAAGCGACCAGAGTAAGCGTTGATGTTTGAGTCTATGACCCCAAAGCACCCACCAGTTGACCATTCGAGGTCGCTGTCCTTCGCATTCTCGCCAGTCATCATGTATTGGTGAGATTCAGCTGCTTCGACCACTCGACCAGCGCGGAGCGATGCGTCGCACCAGTCAGTTGGTTGACAGTTTGCCACAGCGAATCCAAGTCCCAGCCAAAGAGCTGTTCAGCACATCACCGATCAGTGAAACTGTGCTCCATGGCTTCGTGGCTGACGCACCACTGGTGAATATATTCAACCTAGGCTCAAAAAGGCCTCCGTGAGAGAATAAGTCGGTTATACCGGGGAATACTATCGTTGAGTCGATCAGCGGCGTCGCTGTACCGCCCGTCCTCAAAAGCAATCATTGCAAACTGCACGCGCAGATACAACTGATGTTTTTGTCTGAGAGTGAGGAAACTCATGAGGTATAACATAAAGCTCACGTTGACAACCCTGCACGGAAGTGTATCCGAGCGTTTAGAAGTGGTGGCGAGGTCTTGAACTCGCCGCATTGCCTCATTGTGGCGACTGGCATTAAAAAGTGTGACAGCCTGGACAAAATACATCGAAGTCTGAGTATGCGAACTATGAAAACAGCGACGAGAGTACCTTGATCAATAGTAAAAGATCAATGGTAATCATTTTGCAATCTAAAAATATGAAAGCGAGATCGAATGTTTCCATGGCGTCCCAGAGCTGCTCGTTGCCGCAGAGGGCGATGGCCTTGGAAATGTAGCCGAATAACGAGGGCTGGATGGCAATGGACTACGTTCGTCAAGCAGGGTCAATGTCAACAGTGTCATGATATGCAGAGGGTCTTACCTTGACTGAGTCTTGAAGTGCCTTGTCCCACTGGGAGTTTCGCGCCATTACAACTGATCGAATGGCATATGAGTGGTAGTTATTGTCATCTGCGTCGATCTCTTGGGTCAGCAGGTCTTCAGCGGTATGCAGGTCCCCGGTAATACATGCAATACGGACTGTTGTGTTCACAGCAGGGATCTACATTAAGCAAGCTCGTATTCCGTCATAAGTAAACATATCGAAGGAAAACGGCTCACGTCAAACAATGAGTAGTTCTTGTCACCACCATACCGTTGGTAACTTTGCGAAGAATGGTTGCTTGCACTGTCATCATTTCCAGAGAGCTCGTCATTGGTGTCATAACTGCGCGGCTATGTGTCGCCGCCGAGAACAATGTGAATGAAGTGAGAGGCAGAAAAATACTATGGGTGAGAGCGTACCTGCGTGTCACTGAGAGTAAGGAGTAGCCGTCGTTGTGCTTTTTCATCGTCCTTTATCCTTTCGTCCACCTTGGGTCGCTCAAGTAACTCCTTGATAGACCAGAACCGAACCTTCCCATCAACGTCTCCACTCACGAGCAGTTCTCCATTGGGAGAAATTGCAGCACACCCGACCAAGGCGATGTGGTCGAGTGGCTGTCCTATCTGCTGGTGTGTTTTTGTGTTCCACAGCCGCACAGTCTTGTCGTCCGAGGCGGTGGCAATGAAGGAGCTATCAGAAGAGATAGCGAGCGAGTGGATGTAGTTGGTGTGACCGGTGCAAGGTTGACCGATCTGGTCTCCATTATACGAGTCCCAGAACTTGACTGTTTGGTCGTCTGATGCAGAGACAAGTTGTTGGCCATCAGGTGACCACACAACACTTCGAACTGACAATTGGTGAGCACTGATCTCAAGAAGAAGCTCGGCATTATCGGTGCGCCAAACCCGAATGGTACGGAATGATCCGGAGGCTAATTTTAGCCCATCTGGGCTGAATGCGACACTGTACATCCCAATCACGATGACCTTCGAGTGTTGCAAGGACAGCGCCAGTCTCCATGTCCCATAGAACAACTGTTGAATCTTGCGAACCGCTTGTGAGTCTCTTGTTATCAGGGGAGAAGCACACCGACCACACCGTGCCCGTATGCTTCACGAGCGGACCCAATACCATCTCCTTGCTCTCAACATCCCAGATGATGATGGTTTTATCATTTCCTCCGCTCGCAATTCTCCTGTCATCTGAGGATACGGCAACTGACCACACCTTGTCCATGTGTCCCTCGAATGGCTCTCCCACCGATGCTCCTTTCTCTACGTCCCAAATTTGCAGGGTTTTATCAGCTGAACCAGTGACGACCCGTCGACCATCTTTGAAGAATGCAGATGCCCTCACACTGTCTGTGTGTCCTTCCATCATCCACATTGGCGTCAGTTTCTCTTGCGTTGTCTGTGCCGACGCCGGCTGCCCTCTCAAAGTGAGATCCGCATCTCTTGCTGTATCAGGCACCTCTGACATCTCGCGTTGGCCTAGACAGAGAGATAGACGGTCAATAACATTTATAGTTGACGAAGGCCGTACGTTTGGGGTGTCGTTAAATCGTAGATCTTGTGTGTGACAAGTAGTGTTGGACTTCTGCCCATAACCCAACTCATGTACTTATATGTAGGCGCTTATACATGGTTCTCATCGGCTCCATACCACGCGGCTACAGCGTGGATCTCATTTCGCCTTCTTCCATCATCACTGCCCCCTTTATAAACGCCCGTCATATAACAGTAGCCCCTTCATTTTGTGCACAGCGGACCCCAAGTATATGGTACTATCATGTACCACAATCAACTCTGCAATCATATGCTACTCAGCCCATTTTACCTTCCTTTGTAACACACCCTTCTTCGCCACAAGATCAAAAAGGCCTAGAACAATCACTAGGCGATCATGTCTTATCACTTACGCGATGGGATGGTTACATATCGGGCGGGTCCGCACTGATTCCGTCAACGTATTCTCGTCCGTGCCTTTCGTGCACGACAACGTCCTCGAATACAAACACCAGTACTACGTGCACTTTTTTTCAAAACGCATGCGCTGTCGATTCAATTCAATTCAACTTCGAATACGCTCTTCACCTCAAGTTCATGTTTGCCCATTACAGCTATCTTCATATCGATAGACCAGAATTTGAAAAATTCACTTAGCCGCTTTTGTTTGTTATTGGAGCGACACTGTAACGGTCGCACATTGCAACAGCACCCGTCACGTACCATTGGTTCCCTTAGTATCCCATTTCCCTTTGACGTCCAACTGATATACACTCATTTACTTTATCTTTCGACAGCACCAACGGTGCCTTCAACGTTTATCCTACTTATTGTTTACTGTACCTTACCACCCGCTCCGGAGCTACATTCCTATCCTTTCCGACTATACGATAAGCGTAGTATTACTTATACGAGCATTCGTGATCTAGGTACAGCAGTGTTCTTGTGACCCCCAATTTCAGACTTTTACCCTGTCTTTAACGCGAGAGCATTCTTCTATCGTGTTTCCGTTGTCAATAGCTTCGCGCGCTATTAGTCATCGTCACAGACACCAAACAGAGGCGCTCATGCTAGCTACTTTTGTAAGTCGCTTGGGGTTGTTAGTACAAACGACTGGCGACCATCGTCATCATGCACCGAAACCATCAACATATACCAGAGGCTGCCAAACAGCAGTGGATTGTTATGTCCACACGCGGCATCAAGTCGAAGGCCATAGCACAAGTGACAGGATGCAGCCATCGAAACAGTCAATCGAGTGCTTCGGCTCTCGCAACTTACATGTGGCTCTGTTGTTCAAAGACCTCTGGAAAGCGGTCGTCCTCGTCTACTTACAGCACAGGATGTTGCAGTAAGTGAAAGCATGTAGTGTCTTGCGCGGCGAGGGCTTCATTGCTTGACAATGGAAGGTCACCTACAGTTGGTACTAGTAGTATAGTACTACTATCACTATCTGCAGCTGGTAGCAGACGTGCGCGCGCCGTCTGGTCACATTTGTACCGCCAAACAAGCCCCACAAGTACCATTAATGACTTACAAATTTAGCTAGCATGAGCAGCGCCTTTGTTTGGTATCGCTCCAATAACAAATAAAAGCGGCTAAGTGAATTTTTCAAATTCTGGTCTATCGATATGAAGATAGCTGTAATGCCATGTCCGTTCCCAGTTCCCCTTTCTCCAGGCACACGTCCCTCCTCCCTAATACAGGTCCGCCGAGTGTTTCCCCCCCATTCCTTGTCTGCTTCCACTTCCATACCACCAGAACTACTTACAAATAC
>JABCPV010000861.1:0-10177 GCA_016584345.1 Suillus ampliporus | reverse complement strand
GCTATACCCTACACCCACGCTACATACACCTACCGGAGTTACAAGTGTGCTACAGGTACCTACAGGAGTTACGAGTTTGCTACATGTAGCTACGAGAGTTAATACTGTGCTACAGGTAGCTACAGTATACTACATAATTTACCGCCGCGCTACCGGGTTCCTACAAGCGCAACCATCGAGTATTTGCAGGTCTACTGAATATAAAATGACACCCTGATTTCTAAATAATTGTAACAGACGCACAAAACATTTCAACGTCGATAAAATCATTAAGATAAAAATCATTAGCCGCTTCATACGCATTCCCACCTATCAACCTCGGGGCCACAGACTCTCCCATCTTCGGTATCAGATGGCACGGCCGCACGATATCATCAACATGAATGACTGCCGCATTGCGGCGAAGTTGGCGGGTTGAGCGCGACACCTGTCGCATCCGAGATGAAGGGTCACGAGCTCTGAAAGGAGTGAACAATTCTACATAAGCTAGGGCTCTTGGGTATTCGCCAAATTGACGAGGGAGAGTGAAGATAGCACGGACTTGACCCACTCGCAAACCTGCAGCAGACTATAATCAGGTTGCCGTCAAACCGAAACCAAATGAAGCTTACCATCTAGAGTACGCAGGTGTGAAGTGCGAGGACCAACCGATATCAACGCCATGTCGAATCGAGCAGGAATACCAGGTTTCCGTCCTGAAGCAAGTTTCTCTGGTGTTGCTCTAACCCGCCTGCACATCGGAACCTCGCTAACTTGAAAAGCAGGTGGTGTCACAACAACGACTTGACAATAGATATCGAAACGGTCGTGATCGCCTGGTATGAGGGTGTTGTCCGGGAGATTCGTGTCAAGGAACGATTGGAGAGCTGGCAGAAAATCAGTTGCACCATGTGCGTGGACCAGATTTTGAACAGATTGGTGTGGATGTGAAGGTGTCTTGGCGAGGATGTGGGTCGCCGCAAATTTATTAGCGGGTGTCGCACGAGTAATGGCAGCCTCTGATTCTTCTGACGTTGAGTCCGATTCTGAATCTGAATCCGATATGGAGTGTGAGCGCGAGTCCATCCCACCTGCAGGCTCTTGCAATAGCCAATCAAGGTATCTGCCCCGCGAGAAGACGGCTTCCTGGCGTTGAAGCCACAAAACCATCTGTTGCTCATAATCCCGTTTATTGCTGGCACGGTAAGCCTCTTTTGCAAAGTCTATATGCAAACGCTCAGGGAGTTCTGTGTTGAATCCGTCAGCTGCCCCAAACAATGAAATGGACCGGGCATAATGGGTGAGTTGGTGTAATTTGGGTATATTGAAATGATCACGTATCGCGAGTTCCTTGAGGACATCCTTATTTGCATGAAATCCTGCCAAGGCTGCCTGTAGAGCCTCAAGCGACTCAGCCGTGTGAATTTGCAGCTGAGCGTAATACGAGAAATCCAGAATCGAACGCGCCACCACCAAGACCCGACTGCCAGCCATGACTCAGCAACAAACATCATTAAGACTCGTCTCACACATACCTAGGCACTGCTCCAGCAAGTAAGCCTATAAAAACTCGTTGCATTTCTTTATGCTCACTCCCCGTCCATTGCTTCACAGTCGATATACCCTTTTTGAAGTGGCGAAGTCCAGGATAATCAGGGATAGCCTTGAACCGTGCGTCCATCTCTTCCTCCCCGATAATCTCAACACACCATTTAACTAGATGATCCTTGAACACGCCTTTATGAATTTGGTGCAACAGATCCGGTGTGAAGGCCAGGAAAATGTCGGAGTGAGGCATGTCCGCCCAGAACGGTTTGTAAATGGCGCGTAGCCCATTCTCCTCGAATTCCGGTGGGTGCTGACCATTCTTGCGTCTTTCCAATATAATTTTAGTGGACTCAGGATCACGCATCACTGAGTCCAATACCTCTCCTCGCTCCTTCGCTCCCACGACGCACTTCGGACATCGATTCTCCTTACAACACGACACCAGGCATTGTTCGGGGAAATCGGCGACGTACGCGGCCAGTATCGGATAGACACGTCGAATCCACGAGTCAGCGCACACCATATCGACGCCATTATTTCCAGCAGCGATGAGAGGATGAAGGAGCAAACCCATGCAATGATGGAAGAGTCGATGCCCAGCTAAGGAGCGCGCGTCCGGAGTAAAGCAGTCGAGTTTGCCTGCGGGTAAGTACCCAATTAGCACTGGCTCGTGCGGACGCCTGACGCCTTTTGGCTTTGGCAATGTTGCCGATAGACATATATACCGGCCATGATGTCTTGTCCCCTCGGAATTGGGACAACGAGGTTTTGTCAGATGCTAGAATGATGGGAGCTATTGTCGCACCATCAGGTAAAGCTTTCTGTGCCATGTCAGTCCGGTCAGTTCATTTTATTCCTTGATGGCACAAGCTTACCTGTTTCTCAGCCCACCAGTCCGCTGTCCACATTTCGTCAATAACTCTGTGCTCCCCCGCAGGATCAGAAAAAGCTCTGGCTGGGTTATAGGCCATATCCGCCTTAAAAGAAGGGTTCCCAATCAATTCCTTCACACATTCAACTGGATCTCGACTCCATAATTCAACTTCTTCTTCCAACAACTCTCCATTCTCGTCCTCACGATTACCGCGCACGGTGACCATATTACAACTCCACGCTGGACCATGCGGGAGTTCATCTACCCTTTGCAAGAACGAACGATTGTTGTGAAAGGGAAGTTTTGAGCGGTTTTGAGTCTAGAAAACATATCAACAAGGTGAGTTCAAATCTTTGATCAACGCTTGGAACTTACTATGGGTAGTTTCAGATATTCATCGGTCTGTGTTTGGCCGAGGTTTTTGACTAGCCATTGGGCTAGACTCCATTCTTCTCTGGTGAGTCGTCTTTTCAGTATATGCTTGGCCACACTGATGGGATTGAACACTCACGCATTCTCAAAAGGTGCCCACGGTTCTTCGCCCTCTTCGCGTTGCTCTTTCCTATACCTTTCAAACACGGTCTCCCCTTGGTGCTGCGCCCAGCCCGCGCCTGGCTGGGATTCAAAATACCGGCCAGATGTTGCGTCCACGTCATTGACTTCTTCAACAGTAACCCGACGATTCTTCCTAACTGTAGGGTTGTGGTCCACGTCTGGTGACGAGCGCATGTGAACATCGCCTGGTGCTGTGTCTGGTGCGTCAAGGTTCTCCACATCTGTGTCTTCAATAATTGATATCCACTCCCTTCGGCATTCAGGATGCCCCACGATATGCCTCTTGAGCCCCCCAGCCGTAGTCGTTACCTTACCGCAAAATGTACAGTGAGGCATTATTGGTTCGTCTTTGCAAACTTCACCATCTAGATCCTAATACCCTGTTTACCAGCACGTAACGACCAACTACAAACACCGACTACAATCACGGATATAACTGTGCGTCACCATTAATCCCCGTCCAACTTCCTTTTGACCTCTTCCTTTAGATTATTCCCCTCGTCTACTCTGCTAGGCCTTAACCCTCCATTGGTTAGTCACAATTGCACTTGTTCGCCTCGCTGTCTCACAACTCCATTTGTTAGGTCCCAATTGTTCTTGTTCGCCTTGCCGCGCAGTCCACGCATCGCATGGCTTTTCTTTTGCTCATCGCCTCGTCCACGCATCACATGGCTTTTCTTTGGCTCATTGCTTCATCCACGCATCGTCCACGCATCGCATGGCTTTTCTTTTGCTCATCCTTTCGTTCACGCATCGCATAGCTTTTCTTTTGCTCTTTTTCTCATTTCAAATGCCTTGCGCCACCTTATTCACACATCGCATGACTTTTCTTTTGCTCCCCCTTCGCTGTCTTTAACTTATCCTTCTGGTGTTGACGTCCTTCGCTATCTTTTGCTTTTATTCGCCTTGCCGCCTCATTCACGCATCACATGGCTTTTCTTTCGCTCGTCATCCGCTGTCTTTTGCTTATTCTTCTTGTGTTGACGTCCTTCGCTGTCTTTTACTTATTCTTCTTGTGCTAACGCCTCGCATGGCTTTTCTGTTGGACTTTTTTCTCATTTCAAATTCCTCGTTGGCCTAGGTTACTAACCCTAACTAACTCCACTCTTCAACCAACCATGACTAACTGCTACAGACTAAACCAGGCTAGTGATACCATGAGCTGCAAGGAGGAGTTCCAATAGTTGGACTTTTCGTGCCTCTTGGCACCGCTGCTTCTCAGCGCACCAGCGCCCGATTATCAACTCTCGGATAAGTGTCTGGTAGGTCAAAGGCCCTGGGACACGTTCAGTGAGTTGTGCTTTGCACGCGTCATCACAACGCCTGATCTCCGCATCCCAGCGTTCTAAGACAAGGGTTCGCAGGTAAGTCTGAGAAGCCATGATGGGTCCTGGCGTCTGACGAAATGGCTGCAATGGAAAATGATGCTCTGGTGGACCTTGTGGTACCTCCTTAGCTCGTGCTGGTCCCTCCTTAGCCCGCGCTGGAGCCTTGACTACATGGAATGGCCGACTTGGAGGAGGTACGAGCCTACTTGATGGTCAGCGCGGGTCACGACATTTATCGAAGGAACCCACTTTTGGGTGACTTCAAGCTCATTTTCTTTCACTTCGCTGAATGGCGAGAAGACCGGACTGGGACCTTGGTCAATGCATGGTGAGTCTCTGATGAGCTTGCCACTTACTATTGGGGCATTTTGGTTGTCTGTTGTAGGTGTTCGTTTTCGAGCGTTTTTTCACTCTTTTTATGCTGTTGCATTGACTTTGCTTGGTCAGATACAAACTCTAACTTCGAAATCAACAGAAGTCAATGTGGTCTGTTGATCAGACACCGTGGCAAGGGTATTTAAAAGGTATTTTTCCTGTTTTAATTTTGTTGCATCCTACCCTCAATCATGGCAGGAAATATCGCCTCTCGAAGGGGTTCCCAACAGGCAATCTTGCAAGCCCAGGATGACCTATGCGCGCAGATGGTATCCACCGCTGGACGCACCGCAAGCATTCGTCGCCGTCGACCAACCGAAAAAGAAACTTATCGAAGTAAGCAACTCTGTGTCTTTTCTTAATGCATGTTGGGCTTATCTCTACTCAATTGTTTTAAAATCTCGTCGAGGTCCAGACCGTAAGAGAGCCTCAGAAGCCAAGGTCAAGAAGCACGAACTAAAGGCGCTGTGGACTCAATACCGGTCGAATCCTCAAGCCTTTGAAGTTGAGCCCGCTGAGCTGCTGAGCGACATTGACCAGGATGAAGACACCATGGTCAGGTTCATATTCTTCCACGTACTCAAGTGCTCACAATTACACATAGTTCTCGCATCGCAGTGTACCTCCGACACCGCGGGCTCTCACATTTAGCGCAAGCAAGACACCACCTGTCATCTTAGGACCATCAAGGATGAGTAAGGCCATTACTAACTCGAAGAAAGGTACACAATCTTACTGGGGTGAACGTGGACTAACAAACAGCGACAACAACAACAACAGCGACAACAACAGCAACAGCGACAACGATGAAGACAACGATAAAGACAGCGACGGCAGCCAAACCCATAATGAAAGTACTGAGTCTGTCTGGGAGGTCCCTAACAGCTGTCCACGACCATGTCAAAGCGGTCTGGTCCACAACCAAAGTGGAGGACACTGGCAAAGAAATCATACCCAGGATCATCAAAAGTTCGACCGGGCGATTAAGGGGCCGGGGATTTCGACGAGGTCACTAAGGATGTCCTCACCACGGCCACATCCATTTACCGGTGTCTGATCGTCACTCAATTGCCTTTTCCCGAGTCCCTCATCATCGAGACTAAGCTAGCCAGGCGTGCGTGGCGTGAGGCTTTGGGAGTGGCTGGAATTTCAGTCCAACTAACACCTTCATTGGTTAAAATGGTGAGCAATCAGCACATTGTGTGTCCCCGGTTGATGTCATGTTTGCTGTGTAGATGACGAGACGTACCTCACATGTACGCGGGGAACTCAAGACGAAAATGCGGGGTCTCACAGCCTCGTTTTACGGCTTCCGTGCAAGCCGGTCTATTGGGGCGGTTCGAGCAAACCGTACCTTGGCCGAGGGACTCAAGGAAGGGGCGTCCTTTGTTTTTAAGGTATGTCTGCTTGAGCTTTGTTCGTTGTTGTCTGACTAGGCGAGTTATAGGATTGGGAAATGAAATCCGGCGTATACAAGTCTGATTTAATCCAGTCAGGAATAAATGACATGTGGTTTGCGAACTGTGTTGACGAAGGCATAGTCTATGCTGAATACTTCGACCCTTTGCCTGTGGAGATGATGGCGCTTGTACTCACAGTGGTTAGTATCATCGAGCCGTTTGATATTAGCCGTGGCAGCTGAATTCTAACAGATAGAATGTTGTATTGACGAGTGGATCACAGGAGTGAGGGAAGACATTAAATTCGCATCCATCGCTTATTCTCCCGTCTACGCGGTGCACCTCGAGTCCTTGCGACGTTTTGAAGAGCGGACGGCTGCCTACAAACTACTGGGTAGAATTTCTAACAATCTTCTCGACGTCGCCCGGTGAGTGTCTAAGTACTTGTGTGGATCGTGATTCTAATAAATATTGATTGATAGGTTCCATGCTGGTGTCAATCCAATCAGCACACGAGTGACTGTTGATAGGTTCGCAGATGAGATTTTCGATGATGCAATACGAGAGTATGAACTTGAGACTCGGGCAGCACGAGGGGATGATTGTCAAGATGTAGAAGTCGGTGACGGTCAATGTTAATGTTTTAGGAGGCCGCTGGATTCTCGCGAGCGTATGCATGGTTGTGCGCCTTGAATATAATTGATTTCATTTTTTTTGGGTTCGAGCGTGATTTATATTGATCTATAGTAGCAGGACTATGTAGCTAGCTGTAGCATGTATAGATCTATAGTAGTAGGACTGTGTAGCTAGCTGTAGCTTGTATATGCTACTCCTGTTGTACTATACAGCACCTGTATTAGTCTGTAGTAGGCTATAGCGCCTGTAGCTTTTTGCTACAGTAGTGGCTGTAGCGCTATGTAGCTAGCTGTGTGACTATGTAGGACTATGTAGCTAGCCGTGTGAATAT
This sequence comes from Suillus ampliporus, assembly GCA_016584345.1. NCBI lineage: Eukaryota > Fungi > Basidiomycota > Agaricomycetes > Boletales > Suillaceae > Suillus > Suillus ampliporus. Next base: position 3,151 of record JABCPV010000861.1, on the reverse strand, counting down.
GTAGCTGTGTGTAGTGAGGACTTGACACATTGGGGTACAGCTGATACACGTACTATGTAGCTCCGTGTAGTCAAAGGTTTTTTTCCTGATGCAAGGGAGAAGCTGTTCCAATGCTGTGGGTGGCTGTGGGCGTTACACCGTGGGACATGGTCTCATAGAGCTTTGTTGTGCCACACAAAGAAGTGCTGAATTGCTGGTGGAAGTGTCTCGCTGGACATATGAACAACTCTAAAAGACAACGATCGTCGAAAAGAGAAGCAGTGTAGAGTATATCTTGAAAACAGTATCACTTCTAGTAGTGCAAGGAGATGACCTGTAAGACTCGGAAGACGTGCCAGTTGTCCTTGCAAGGCAGAATTGAATAATTGAATACAACACCTTCCCTTTTGAAATTTCACCGCAATGCAAATAAATTAAGTTCAAGTAACTCGTGGATTGGGCAGATCCAACGCTACAGCGTACGCATTTGCCAGGGATAACAATCTCGAGTTGAGTTGATCCTGTAGCAGTCGCGATTCAGACAATAGTAATATTGACGCGAAGGTGAACAAAGCGTGTTGTGTACGTTTGTTGATTCACTGCACTTCAACACTTCCCCATTCGTCCATTTCAACACAAATCCCTTCCTCCTCGTCTCAAGCTCGTCCCTGGCGCCAATATTCAAACATCCGTTCTAGATCTAGCGCACCATAATCCTGGTATCGCGAGAGGTCAAAACACACCTTCTGTAGGATAAAAAACACGCCTGCAATGTCCCATATCAACCGCCACGATCCAGGACCCAGACGCAGCGAACCAGGAATCCTCTCGAATGTGTTTCAGTTTTGTCTCACGAGAGATTGGCGAATTCGTGATCAATGCTACAGGTGGAGCTGAGGTATGTTCTGGTTTCTCTCATTTTACCTACCCGAACTGAAAATCAATCACCGACATAGTCTGGTCCTTCCAAACGAAAACACGGACGTGATGGCAGGTTGGGACACGAAGGCAAGAGAGAGATGGAGGAGCGAGGCAGGCAACGAAGGGGCTATGATGGGGGTATGATTGAACAGTGGAGAGAGGTCAGCAGCAGCGTCGACGGTGGTGGCAAGAAGCGAATTGAGAAGACGAAAGATAGCAGGAAATCGAGTATTGATGGTCGTGGCCGTAGCAGGAGGGAACGAGAGAGACGCGCTTCCTCAGGGTCTCCGCTCCGCTCGCAGTCTGCTGAACGCCCTTACTCGCACACCCACTCTCAGTCCCAGTCCCGTGAACCCTCACGGTCACGCACGAAGAAAACGAAAGCCAGGACCAGTTCAGATGTAAAGCAAGCAAAGTCGAGAGCAAAGTCAACGGATGGCTATGGGCGGAAGAAGTACCAGGATCGGCCTGAGGACGCAGATGGTGGTGAGTCTTGTGTCCAGCCTCTCAACTTCTTCAATACACCCACCCATCGATGCTGATCTATATCTACAGAATTAACGCCTAGCGTGACCTCCCGCTCCCCATCTCCACGGCGTAATAATCATTCGCGAGGCGGGAAAGTCCGCCCTCGTCCTCAACAGGAAACAACGTCTTCACATCACCCTCCCCAAGCCACATCCTCTCAACCAAATCCTCCCTCTCCGTCGAATCCATGCACGACCTCCCCTCCCCTCCCTTCCTCACACTCAATCTTGACCGAAGTAACATACCCCACACTCCGGAAGAAGCCCTCCATCACAATGCCTGGTTCACTTTTCCCTAGATCAGATTCACTCGAACCTGAACCCGACGAAGGAGTGGAGACTCGGAAAGTACGATTCCTGTCTGCCTCTGAAAATACCCACGCCCACGAACGAAACCCAAATTCAATACCCCGTACTCCTTCAGGTCTCAATGCACAAGAATCAGAACCTAGCCCCTCCAATTCTCAAAACGCAAACCCCGCAGATGAAACCGGTCCTTCCCCCTGGCGCACCCGCCCCATTGCTTCTGTCCATGACGCAGTTGAACGGTTCACCGCGAGTGGAGGGGAAGAGAGGGAATTTTCGTTGTTGGTAGCTGTCAGTCCGGCGGGTCCTGTGAGCCCAGAGAGCCCAGGCACCATACATGAAAAGCCACATTCGCCGTTAAGTAGTGTTTCGCGGAAGGGGAAAGAACGCGCCGTCGATGATGGGGATGAGGATTTGGCGTTTATCCTCGACCACCATCGCGTACAAGATAAAGAAAAACAGCTTGATGCTGCACGACGCGAGACGGGGGCGAAGGGCAAAACTAAGGATGTTGGAGGGCGGGAGAGAGATAAAGAGCGGATTAGAATGCTCGAGGAGGAAGTAAGGATGTTGAAGGAAGAGGTATGTTACTGCGTCCTATTTACTGTATTCATGCTGAAGCATTTGGTCATTTTTTATCGCAGCTCTCACGTGGCCGCCGTTCACCTCCCCCCTCTCAACCCCAAACTCAAGTACCAATACCACCGCCCCCACCTCCACTCCCACCCCCTCCTGGTGTCCGCATCCCCCTCCTTCCTCATCTAGGCGAAACCGGAGCTCTCTTCGCAAGTGCACGCGCTGCCCTGCGCTCAACGGAAGTTAGCACTACCTCGAGCGCAAATGAGGTTCGCAAGGGTGGGAAGGCGGTAAAATGAGACAACCAACCGTCAACGTCCCCAGCGATAAAATGGCTGCATTCTTGAACGAGATGAGGACCGTGCGGTTGAGGAAAGTGGGGATCTATACCTGGGGGATTGAGTCGGAGTGTCAGCGATCAACCCGTAGGTGACCGCCCTGGGCCGAGTGGGTTGAGCCGGAGTGTGAGTGCTGCTGGAGCTCAAGGGCGGAGAGAGGTGGATACGGCGAGGCGTAAGTCGATGGGTACGAAGGTGCCTGCTGCTTCAGCTGCTTCCAACCTTGCTCCAGGCTCCTCGAAACCAACTTCTACTTCTAGTGGGGGTAAATCAGCGTCCACATCAAGACTACCTTCCACCTCGAGCAATCCCAAACCGACTTCTATTTCAACCGCGTCGAAATCCTCATCCACCTACCCTGCCCCTTCGTCAAATGCAACCGACCCGCGCATAAATAACAAGCGCAAAGCAGATGTACTAGGCGAATCGGAAGGAGGGATCTACTTCGAAACGCCGTTCGACCACCCGTGTTCAAGCCCAATCAGACACGAGCACCTCTTCATC
>JABCPV010000860.1:0-10178 GCA_016584345.1 Suillus ampliporus | reverse complement strand
AATTCACACCTTCCAAGCAGATTCTCATATAATATCTAATGAGCAAGCGTTTCAAGTTGCTTCCATACCTGGGAGCGGTGAGTTGCGGTGACAGGCACGCTCCTATCCTGTGATATTGACATGCCTCGCAGTGCCACGCGTCTGACTTACGTAACCTTTACGCTGGAGGCGAAATGGCGTCACGTCTCGTTCGCTTTGTGACCAACCTTGACCCAAATAGTGTAGGGGATCATGAGTGGCCGATGTGGAACTTAAGCTCGCCAAACCTCCTTACTTTACATGGAGGCTGGATCCCTCGGGATATTACACAGGACACGTACCGTGCTGAGGCAATGGCCTACATGATGACAGTGGACCTGCAGAACCCGATTGAGAAGGTTTCTTTTTACATTTTTGTATCAACGAGGGTCGGCCGAAGCGAGACATGTTGGTTGGACTGTTCAAGTAGATCAGTTATGTCTGGGTCTTTCTGATAATAATCAATGCTACTCAACAACCGATGCAGACGATAGAAATTGAGGCATAATGAATGAGGTAGGTTACATGAATCATCACTGCTCTCATCTTTCGATGTAGATGGATCGATCCCTCTGCTTCATAGAAATCGATGAGGGTGAGCGGACGCATGTTGAAGCCCTGACATTCGCAGTTGGTGAGATTCACGAAGTTGACTCTAAAATGCGCACCTCTTTCTCGACCTTCGTCGACGCATCTTATCATGCTCCATGGCGCACATACATTCCCTCACCAGGACCATCACAGCATTGCGACATAACTCGTGCGAATCCGGACCAGAGAACCCTGTTGTCTGACAAGTAAGGGTACACAAGGAACGATGATGATACAACTTCGTGTCCATCAGCATTTAATGGAGTTCAGAGTGAGAGCAATCCTAAATCAGTGATATAGACACGTACTAAGGACAGACTTTTGAATATATGTTCTGCCTCTGGAAGACTTACAGCGAACCGCTTCGGCATGCGCCGCAGAATTGCAGGGTTGATGTCACCTGTTCTGTTCGTCGCGCAGGACTAGTATCCTTTCAGAGCCTGACGTCAAGCCATCCCATGAACCAAGCACCCGAAATCGGTCAACAGTCAAGCGAACGCGTAGCTCACGTCATGAATTCTGCCTTCATCATACCCATGACCTCATGGTCATCCCCACGTCGTTTCCTGAGGAAGGAGTCAATCTCGTCGACAAATATGATTGCGGGTTGACGAACTACTTATTCGTGAGTGTAGATGCGGGGACGTTAATAAATGCTGCACCAGATTCTTTGGCTAGCGCACGTGAGAGCATAATCTTCCCACATCTGGAGGTCCGTAGAGTAAAACGCCTTTTGGAGCTCCGAGGAGGGGTGAGGCTGAGGTGAAGAGTGTGGGGTGGATTGAAGGATATATAATGGTTTCGCGGAGAGACAATACGATTGGCTCCAGACCCCCGATGTCTAAAAGATGCTGCCAGTGGTTAACGTTGAAATAATTTGGAGAGGACGGCGAACTCACCCTGAAATCGACCATTAATTTCATCTGGATGAACCTCCTTTGATATCTCTCCTGCAAAAAGTCCCAGAGGTCAGCAGGAAACGATACATAGCCAGAACTTTGCATGTACTCTTATACTCATCCAGCGCGAGGTTCGTTCGAGCCAGAGAAGATCAGCCTGAACGCAGCGTTGAAGGCGGGCGATGCGAATGCCCAAAAGGCAATGAAAGGAAATGCGTGGCTCGGAGAAACTGATTCAGGTTCTTTCAGGTCCTGGGATGGCCCTGGCGGCGCCCCGCCCCCCTATCATTCTGAAGGGGATTCTGCGGGCGTCCGTGAGTTCATCCTTCAAGTTCAACGCTCGCAACAGGATGTGGAGAAAGGTATTGATTATAATTGATGTGGGCATTCACGGGGTCATTATGTCCAATCACGGTTGACGACGAGTTGCATGGGTGTCGGGATAAACCCGCGGGTATGCATCCAAATACTAGTAGACATGCGGAGACAGTGGTAAACAAGTAAAAATAAGTGGGTGCAGGGGCAGACAAGCGCAGGCAAGTAAAGGCGAATGGCACCACAGAAACGAGCAAAAATATATGGCGTCAGGGGTCGACAAGTGGCAGCACGCACATACGAGCAGAGACCAGATACGCGGGGACGGTGACGACAGGCATGAAGCTCTGCAATGTTGAATCTACGACTGATGATCATACGCTTAAAGGGAGAATGACAGTTGGGCTCGTCGTCGTCAGTAGCAGCGGCGGTGTAGATACACTGCTTACACAAATATTTGTAAGCACGTTTGGCAGTACCCGTTCTCGTGACCCGCGCGGATTACCCGTACCTGTGCGTGATTGACACATGTGCTCGGCACTGTATGCGCGAAGGGCGGACTTAAAGATAACCGGTCCTCAAGCTTCAAGATCCGAGACACAACCTAAGTTAGCAAATAGAACTATACAGTTAAATGACGTAACTTAATCCTCCTGCACAGGTGCCAGCACGAATTCATCTGAGAGAATCCTCCCCACTATGTCAAGGATTTGGCACGCTTTTACTTTGAAAGCCCAGGCCCTGCCAAAGGGCCTGGCCTGAGTTTCTTCCAGGTCCGAGCCCTCTAAAGCCAAGCCAGGGTTTTCGGGCCAAGCCATGGCCCGACTCCGGCACAGTATGTTTATCTCGAATAAAGCTAAAACGAGTCTTTACGAACAGTTACGAACACACGCCCTGACCTATACTGAAGGGGAGTTGTTCAGAACAACTTCTCAACTTCAAGTGTCGGCCAAGTTAACTTTTTAGATGGCCCTGGCATACTCGTTCCCTAGCCGCGCTGCCACGGACTCCGGCACAATATATTTCTCTCGAATAAAGCCAAAATGAGTGTTTATGAACAGTTACAAACGCACGCCCTGAGCTATACTAAAGTGAGTTACTCAGAGCAACTTCTCAGCTTGTGTCGGCCAAGTCGCGGCGGCATACCCGTTCCCCAGTCACGTCGGCTTATCCGGTCATTGCCTCCAGACTGCCTTAAATATGTCACCCTATGCACCAAGGCCTCCCCAGACTTTCGACCCCACTCTCTACCCTTACAACGATGACATCTGTCCCTGAATCCTCTCGATGGAGAAAATACTTCAAGGATATCTATGAACAGGCAAAGCCGCCCGTTCTGGGCAGTTTCGCTTTGAAAGAGATAGAGGACAAGGCCCGGGAGGTGATGAAAGACCACCTCCGTACGTGTTATCATCCGCTCGAGGTTCTAACTTTTGATTTGGAGGATGCTAGCGGCATACATGTTCGTCTTTGGGAGTGCGGGGACGGGCTCGACAGACGCCGCAAATAGGCGCGCGCTTGACCGGTGGAAGATCGTCCCCGCAGTGCTCAAGGACTGCACTAACCGGAGTGTTGAAGTGAGTAGTTATAGGCTATTGCTCCCCCTGCCTAATGTAGTTCTACATCTGGGTAGACAACGATCTTCGGAGCAAAGTTCAACGCGCCCGTGTTTGTCGCGCCCGTAGGTGCACAGGGTGCCTTGCATCCAGACGGAGAAATCGCGACTGCGAAGGCTGCCGCTGCCTGCGGGATCCCTTATATCATGAGTTCAGGTTCCTCCCGGTCAATTGAGGACATCGCAAGGGCAAACGGGCCAAATGGTCAGCGGTGGTATCAGCTCTACTGGTATGCTTAAATCTCGCATCACCATTCCATTGTTTCTAACTCGATCTCTAACACTCCAGGCCGCACACGGAGGATTTGGCAATATCCATCCTTAAGCGCGCCAAAGCTGCAGGCTTCACTGCGCTCGTGATCACGCTCGACGCCATGGTCTTGGGCTGGCGTCCACACGACCTTGATACTGCTTACACACCCTTCATTTACGGCGTGGGCACACAGGTTGGCTTCTCCGACCCCGTGTTCATGAAGCGCTTCGGGTACGAACCTGTGCACGAGACACCCGTGTTCCCGTTCGAGCCAGAGAAGATTAGAGACGCAGCGATGAATGGTGGTGATGCGAATGCCCAAAAGGCAATGAAACTCGCCAAGGCGTGGCTTGCAGACACTAGCTCAGGTTCTTTCAGGTCCTGGGATGATCTTCAGTTTATCAAGGATCACTGGGATGGCCCTATCATTCTGAAGGGGATTCTACGGGCGTCCGTGAGTTCATCCTTCTAGTCCAACGATATTTAGAGGTCATGATGACGCTCGCAACAGGATGCGGAGAAAGCTATCGATATGGGCATTCACGGGGTCATTGTGTCCAATCACGGTGGACGGCAAATCGACGGTGCCATTGGTGCTTTCGATGCATTATTCAAGATCATGCGTTCGCCAAAGGTCCTCGAGGCACAGAGGAACGGCAACCTGACGGTGCTCTTCGACTCTGGCATCCGTACAGGCAGTGATGTTATCAAGGCCATGGCAATGGGCGCACAGGGTGTCCTCAGTACGTGTCATAATTTTTCTATGATGGTACTGTTTGTTTATCAAAAACTCTAGTTGCTCGTCCATACCTGTACGGTCTTGCCATTGCCGGACAGGCAGGAGTCGAGCAGATTCTGATGCAGACCGTGACTGATATGCATGCTACGATGGGTCTCTGCGGGTACAACGATGTTAATGACCTCATTGGGAAGCGGGACGAACTTCTTGAACGCGTGGACGATTGATCAGCGGAATGCATTGCATCACATCAATTCATTTGAAGGGTGTATTACGAACTATATATTCCAAATTATATCTCGAAGTGTATACGACAGCATAACTGTATCAGAGCCCCTATAGTACATCCTGATATGCAATTCAACGCTCAATTATTGATGATGGAATCGATTGGGGAGCATAATAAAAGAAATAATGACCCCTGCACTCATTGAACCCACCCTTTCCAAGCAGCCTCCCAACCCTCCACGAAGCGCTCCTGGGCGAATGCACTTACAGCCCACGTACGCGCACGCTCTCTCATGGCTTTCTCTTCCGACTTACTCATGCTCAACACGGTGTGCATGGCGTCTGCAAAGCTCTGCGAATCGCGCGCATGGAAACCCGTTGCTTCACCGTCTAGAGGTACGACAATATCATGAAGTGGACCACCGGAAGCGTGCGTCACAGGAATCACGCCTGCGGCCTAGTTTTGTCGCAGGTAAGTCACTATCAAATAAAAAGGTGAAATACAGGAAATTCGCACCATAAATTCAACAACGTTTATCCCAAAATGTTCGTCCACCATCGTACTGAGTCCGATGCTGGCCAATGCGAGCCAGCCGAGCATCTCGGGGTAGCTTGCGTTCACGATGAACTGGACGTGAGGGGTAATCTTGAGCTCCTCTGCGAGATTCTTAAGGGATTGGACACGTGCGTGGTCGTCCGCGTTACGCGCACCACCCAGGAGGAAAAGTTTCACCGAAGAGGGACCAGAAGTGTAGGTTGGGTGATCGGCCAACAGCTGCGCAAAAGCGCGAAGTTGTGCAGGGTGATCTTTTTCTGGCCTTTATAAACATATTAGTTGAGCTCTAGAAATGAATGGAAAGTGAGATGGAATTTACCTGAATTGTGCGATACTCAGGATAATTCTTTCCCTGGCGTCCAAGGAGAATTCTGCCATTTCGCGGGTATCGCATGGTGGGTAGACAATCTTGGCTTCTCGTTTCTTGCTTATTGGCTCGTTGTGGGGTTTTCTCGGGCCCCTGAACGCAGTGGTAAAGATACGAAGGATAGTAAATGGCGAAAAATAGTGCAGGACGTTCATAAAGGTGTCAGAGTGCGAGAGTATCGCATCGACATGATTCTTTGTCCAGCTTGAGTTGGCCATAACAAAGGAGGGTCGGGAGAGTGCCAGGGAGTAGTGATACATTAGGAAACGGTAATACCTGTGAAAGAAAATGTTATAAGAAGTTCCGTCGCAACGGCGGTGGGTCAGTAATACTCACCAGATCTTCCCGCGGCTCAAGACCGCCGAGCCTGCGACATCTCCACGGTTGGTATGACCCACCTTTCTGGCCTTCACGCGGGCCAGCATGTCTGTACTAATTGTTGGGTAATGCACATATGCACCCATAGGTACGGAACCCTTAGTGATCCACGCAACGACATGAAATGTGAAAGCATAGCCCATGCTGTCTAGGTGGTGTGCGCGTTAATCGTCCGAAAGTATCCAAATCAAGTAGACCCACCAATGTATAAGTCTGGGATGACTTGGGCTAAGGCCTCCCAAGCGAGAATCATGGACCCAAGGCTCTGGCCAAGAAGTGTAAACCGTGGCCAGGCGGCATCCTCCACTAGGCGTCTCCTCTTCAGGAAGACGAAATGCAAGGTTTTGGGATCGAGAGAGATATCAAAGCGTGCTTCCACTTGAGCTATTATCTGTTCTTTGGTGGCGTCGAGATCTCCAGTATATACTAGTGAGATGCAGTTAGGATGTGCACGTTGGGTGGCCGCTATAGCAGTCCAGAGTACACGTTCACCTCCACCACCTGCATTGCTGTGTAAGTCTGCATCAGCTAAACATCCCGATCTTCGGCGGAAGACATACCAGTATGGATGGAAGAAACCGATGAATTTGGGGTTCGATGTGGTGGAGATGCCAAGGCTCTTGAGAATGGCCTGGCGAGCTTGCGCTGAGCGTCTGGCAAGTTTATTTGTGTAAGTAATATAGATGAGGATGCCAAGGATGCCTGTTAGGATAATGCACAGCAGAGGAATAGCGTCCCACATCCTTGAAACCACGAGTACTCAGTACTGCACGGTACTTAAGTATAAGTTATGGTTAAAGTGACGAAGCTTTTAGGCAAGGCTCTGCCGAGAGCCATACGTGTCCGCACCAAGCCCGCACCAAAGCATAATTGGCACTGCCACAGAGCATGACTAATGTCTGAATCCCGTGGGGCCGTGCCGCAGCGACTTGCAATACGCCGATTGAATGATCACAGTGCGGGCGGATTGCTACTCGTGCGTTCCCCCCACACTACCGGAGGCTACCGGATCATCGATCTTCAAAGATCTCTTAGTTATGAGAAGTCTAATTAGAACGGGCTCTGAAACAGCACAGTGCCACAGTCTCCAGAAAGCGCCGCCTCGTGTTTACCATGCGACCCTGGACACAAACCCAGTCGACCCAAAGTCGACCGTACGAGCCAGATGAGATTCTACTTCAGTGGCCACAGCAAAGGTACCCATTGGGGTTTCTTCTCTTTTTTCAGTTTGGACGGGCTACGGATCTGTCATGGGTCTCGCTCGGCTGCACGCCGAGCACCTGAAGAATTTCTAACACGAGATAAGGTTCTCTCCACTTCCTGCGCGCCACTCGTATCTAGCTGCAGGACGACAGTGTTGGCCACTCGGAAATACTCGGATGAATGACTCATCAATTCATTCTTGACCAGATTTCCATGGAAGTTGAGGCAGTAAAGTCTGAATGCTCTTTGTGGGAGGCATATGGCTATGGACAGTTTATTCCGGATGAGCACTTTCCGCTAGAGAAGCCGTGAGCGCTCGGTGGGCGCTCGTGTCATATCATCTTGGCACCGACTTATAAACTACCACTCTCTTGTCTTCTTCCCCCTCCCTCTCCGTTCCCCTGTATCCTTACCTCGCACATACGCCCATGGCTCCTTTTGATACCGAACCTATCAAGTTCCTCTCATCTAGGGGTGGGGATCCCGTCAGCAGTGAGCCCGGAACCATGGATCGCCATACCGTGATTGATGTCGTTGTCATAACTGGTAAGTTTGCGTCCTTGCGAATTTCTATGGTAATGGGGCAAGATGGGTCGCCTTATATCTCTCTCTCGGTCTATTTCCCTGACCCTATTGGAGACTTTACGCCCGTTGTCATACTTCCCTCCTTCGCTCTTGTTCTTGATAATTAATACTGAGACCACGTGCACAACAGTTATTTTTCTTGCACTCCTTCTGTCACTCTATGTCTTCGCATGGCATCGCCCAACCTCTTTGAGATCACTCCGCGCAATCCTAGTCCATGGTACTTCTTCGCCCACTCCCAACACAGCCACACCTGTGCGTTCCACTGCAATCCCTCGACATAACGTTGCCTACTCCAGACGCCTATGGGGGATGTTGGTCTTATTCTACCATTGGTGGGGGCAGGCATCCCACACTGGCATTCACCGCGCTTCTGCCGTTAATATTGTTCACCATGAACCAACCGTATTTCGTGTCGCCCCGCTATCTGCCCAAGCCTCATCAGCAGGCATGGGTACAGAGTTATACACTCGCTCTCCAAGCTTCACTACTTTTGCACCCACATCTATTTCAGGGGCACCCAGTATTATCAACACTATTGTTGACAACGAAGCCATGGAGCTTCATGTGCTTGGCGGCATCAAAGGCCCGAGCACGTCGTCATTAGCAGTGACCGACAATGCGGACACCACTGACACCCAATATGTCGTGCTGTCCGCAGAGCCCATCGCCCACGTTGATGTGGGCGCTGTGACGGAGGCCACTAAGTCATCTTCTACCACGGTAGAAGTTGACGTCATTGAAGTGGACAAGGTGGCAAGGGGGAGTCAGGCTTTGCGATAACCCGAGCTAAGTGCGCCCGAGGCTGCACGGCCATTCACAAACAAGGCGATGAGGTTGGGGGCGGTGTGGTAGAACACGCCAATCTAATATTGGGGACAATAGTTGTACATGTCCGTATCCGCCTTACACAAGAGGTTTTTCGAATAGAAGACACCAAACACTGCCCAAGCTGTAGACGTATCCTGTGCTCGACCCGGTGTGAGAGCCTCCCAACACTGCCTTCATTTGCTGTATGTGTGCACTATTCAGTAGCATAATAGAAGGTTCTTTAAACACGCACAGCACACTCTGATAGGACGGGGTTTAGCTGTCTAGTCATGACAACTCCACGGTGCTTGACGTCAACCACTCATAATCATAACTGGTGCCTGCCGATCATTGCTACTCATATGACGAGCCTTGGCCGTCTCAAGAAGAGTGAACAGTTATGGCCAGCATATCGCAGGGGAGACTGATGTTCGGACAGTCCGTCGGACTTGCCAGGAGTTTTGGATCGAGTAAAACACGGATGTTCGTTTCGTCAATAGCATCATCAGGATAAAAAGAAAACTCCGAGCACGAGTCGAGCTTGCAACTGTGGGGCAAAGCACAATCAGAGGACGAGCATTGGAACGGAGATACAGAGCCTACAGAGTAGCAAATATTGAGGCGTGAGAATGATGATCTATTAGCTCGATGTCGATTGGTTGCTTTGTTCGTGCGGGTACGGTGACAAATTCACAACCAAGAGCTTCCACTACTAATTGGTGCAGTAATAGTAGACCTCGGGCAGTGCGTCATTCTGGAAAGTATCAACCATAACTGCGCTTACCTTTCTGTGTCTCCAGAAGTCGCGATGAATAGTTCTTATATCTATCGGCTGTCGGACGACATTCTGTGCACGGTCTTCAAGTTGATCTCTGAGGAAGACCAGGTTTCCTTCAATGTTTGTTTCATCAACATCATTGCTGGTATGAGAAGAAAACTGCGATTCCACTCGACTTTCGAAGTGCAATCCGAAGAAGTCGAGCCTGCATCTGTAGGTCAAAGACCGTCAAAGCCCCAGGACCTGAGGCTAGAGCAAGACATGAAAACGATGTCAGTTTTGTTCGTCTGAATCAGGAACATCATATATTTGGCTAGAGGAGACTAGCTTTGATTATCTAGGAGTAGAAGGAACAACTGTCTTCCTTCTATTAGGTCTTGGCAGCCGCTCTGGTAACCGGTAAGCGCTGAAGTTGACTTTGAATGGCGAAATTCAAAGCCGTGAATTGCCGTACCCAAGAGAGTCTCGACTTCAAGTCAAAGCACTCCAAAGACAAGTTCATCATCGAGGACTCGCATTGGTACAGCGGTGCTTGACCGGTCCTGACAACACTGACAGTGCGTAACTATTAGCCACGACTAGTAGTGACTATGGCACTTACCCTTCCGTTTCTCGAAAAGTTTGGGATGAATAGGTGTTACATCGATCGGCTGTCGGACGACGTGCTCCACATGATCTTCGAGTTGGTCTGCAAAGAAGATCAAGCTACCTTCTATGAATATTCTATGCAAAATGAGTGGAGAGGCAGGCATTGGGACGATTGGTATAGAGATTGTTATTGGTATCAGTGCCTGGGGAAGGAAGGAGGCATCAATGACCAGTCTGACCCCCCGCCATCGACAC
>JABCPV010000086.1:0-149216 GCA_016584345.1 Suillus ampliporus | reverse complement strand
TATTGAGCTTATTCGAAGAAAGAAGACCTACCCCTTGGCTCGCTGAGCGCTTCACCACCTAAAGTGACCACTTTTTCCGACCTCTCCAGTTGACTACTTATGGTGTTTCCGCCGAGAGGCTCTTGCATCAATATCTCCATGTTTCGCACCTGACAGTGACACGAAGACCAAGTCGGATACCTGTGCTTGGAAGTATGTGTATAAATCATCGTGTTGCGGAATGACAACACCCTGACGGGAATCCTACAGGCTGTTTTATGCTGATGGTGTTCGCGTCCCGTCGAAAGCGGGATACACATCAGACCCGAAACCTTGTGCTGGGAACAACGGAACTACCATCATAGTATGTCCCGAAGAAGTCAAGCATCCCTCTCTCATCGCATAATCTACCATAGATCGAAGACATGTTTTTACACACACCTACTCGACTGTCCGCTCTACGAAGCTCCTCTGAAGAATACGGGCGGATACTCGACGTAATGACCCAAGTATGCTGTACACAATTCTAAGGTGTCATTCGGGTGTAAAAAGGTGCGCTGCTTCAAATACCTCGATGGTGTTATATAAATGTATCTTTAGTCTGGTTCCCTGAGCCATGAACTCTCGACCCCATCCTGTTCGGATACTCTCAAGCCATTCGTCAGCTATACGGTCATTCCATAGCCAAAGAGCTTCTGCATGCCACGACGTCTTCTATTTCAAACGATAGTACAGAAGTGGACGATGAGGATGATCCAGAATCATGGTCGGCAGAAGCATACTTCACTAACGCCAACTACCAAGGCAAGAAAACAGCGCTCTTGCTATTCATAAATCGTCAGTTTCTGCCGTTCCCGTGCTTTTATCGTTCAAATTCTAATGCGCATCCGATGCAGACCGTCTCGTGGAATCACATCGTATCAAACGGTCCATTGAGAGCGTATACAGCGGTATACTGCCAAAAGGTTCGTATCCTTTCGTGTATTTGAGGTGAGACCGGATTCTACTAGTGGGTCATGAAAGAAATGATCCGCGCAGCATCAACCTCGACCCCAGGTCTGTGGATGTCAACGTACATCCGACCAAGCGCGAAGTCCACTTTTTGAATGAAGAAGCCATCATTGAGCGAATATCAGATGCGATTCAGCAGAAGCTCGTGGGTCAGAGTCAGTCACGGGTATTCGAGTATCAGGTACATGGAAGAAAATACTCTGCGTCCACGCTCTAAACACCCTCATTGACAGACGCTGCTCACCGGAGGCATTGGACAATCAGCCTCACGGAAGGGCAAGGAAAAGGCGGGCAATGTCGATGAAGCGGAGGGAGGTGATGAGGAACCAGAGGATAACCACCGGACATCAGGAAGTCAAGGTTGGCGTCTGCGTAAATCTCCAGGCAGATATCATTTGAGTCTCGTTCAGTAGCGAAGAAGGTGCTTTCTCAGCACAAAGTCCGGACCTCCCTACAGGATCGGACACTAGACTCGATGATTCCGGTCACTGACCCATCGAGAACTGACTCCAACGAGCCCGTATCAGCCGTCCGGTTACGGGACATCAAAGAATCGGCCTGCCATTTTGCATCTATAACAGAACTCAGACGTATCGCTACCAAACGTGTACACGTCGGTGGGTTACGCATCGCTTTCGTAACGAAAACGCTCTTACACGCATAAAACGCAGACCTCACGGAAATCATCAAGAAACATACCTTTGTCGGCGTGATTGACCTGCCCCGGTGTCTTACATTGATTCAACACAACAAGAACCTTTACATGGTCAATCACGCTGCATTAGCGTGCGTCACCGAGCTCCTTCGAAGACCTGAATTGACGCAGCATCGCAGAGAGGAAATGTTTTATCAGCTTGCATTGTTACAATTTGGAGACTACAGTCAACTCAGACTCGATCCGCCTCCACCCCTTCGAACGCTCGTCAAGTTTGCAGTCGATGCGGAAGAAAACACAGAACGCTGCGGCATGAGCAAGGACGAGATTGTCGATGTTGGTCGAATCTCAGAATTTTGGCAAATCCACTCAACGTCCTTTCACAGCGAATTGTCAAGACTCTGATGGGCCGACGGGAGATGCTGCTCGAGTATTTTTCATTGGACATTTCAGAGACCGGTGACGTTAAGACGCTTCCACACCTCCTTCGCGAGTACACCCCGAACCTCGACAAGTTACCCATGTTCCTCATGCGTCTAGGGCCTCAGGTACGCTCTGACCCCATATCATCGTTTCAGCAATGTCAATTTGCCTCAGGTCGTCTGGGAGTCTGAGCAAGAGTGCTTTAGCTCTTTCATGCGCGAGCTAGCGTACTTCTACTCGCCAGCCCCACTGTCAGTTGTCTCGGCGTCTGCCTCTGACGAAGATGAACAAGAGCAGCCTGAAAGCTTGAGGAATGGCGCATACAACATCTATTCTTCATGCGATGCGCAAGTATCTGGCAGCTCCAAAGAGCTTGTTGGATAATGACGTCGTGCAGGTGGCGAGCTTGCCAGATCTTTACCGGGTCTTCGAACGCTGTTAGACTTCATCGCTATACTACAATCATCTATCCTTGAATGTTGGTACATAACTCTAGAGCTGCCATAATGTACGTAGATTACAGTGAACTCGTAATGCATCGATAACAACGAAAGCGTGGTGGAGATAAGTTAATACAGTCCCTTGCCATTGGGAGCGCTACGGTAAAAGTCTGGAGAATCATACTTGAATGCGTCAACCTCAGACTCAGGATCAGACTCATCGCTGGAGTCCTCCGAATGGTCGCGTGATCCACCGATCTGGAAAACATCAGCGAATGGAGTCTGGGGAATGTCGGAGGAGTTGTCCGTAGACCTAGCCAGAATAGAAGCGACTCTATCCTCCAGCTGTTGACTTGGTAGGAGTTGTGCCTGAGGCTTTGTCTTCTCGAAGAACTCGCTTAGCTCGTGGAGGTCCTGAACCAGGACTCCCAAATCCTCATCGAGCTCATCCGCGAAAAGAGGCTCTTGCACCTCTGACTGGAAGTGCACCGTAGATATCCGCGATGATGTCGTGAACATAAGGGCAACTGCAAGGACATTGGCGCGACATTGAGTTTGTCGATGTTGTACACGTGCGATGCACCAGCCTGAATCTTCCGGAGCACCAAATATATCTGTCTCACCCGCGCCAGCAAGTGTGGAGACGTGCATGCTCATGCGAAGGACTTGTTTTGCTGTGAGTCCTCCAGTGATCTTCGTTGGCTCCTCCAAGACATCAAGAGCTTGAGTTGCTAAATCTCCTTCCACCAACCGCAATAAGGGCATAAGATGCTCTGTGCCCAACGACTGCAAAGCACGTTGCTGGAACAGAACTTTAAGCACGTGCATCGAGGACACCTGAAGCCATCTCTCCTTGTTGAGCACCAGGCTCAACAACAGAGTAGCGATGTCGGTCCAGTCATCAGGAGGGTAGTGGTCGCGTAGACTGCCGATGGACTGACGAAGGAAATCATCCTTGGTCCTGAACCGACGCTTGACAAAGGACACCATGATTCGATTGATGCTCTCCAGTCCTTCTTCATCAGCTAAGTCCGCGATTGAAGAACAGAAGTCGTTTAGAGCTTCATCATGCTGGTCATTACACATGGCGTGCATACACCATGGTAGGGACAGAGTAAAGAGGTCTCGAAGCCAGTTTTGGGAAGAGTCGAGCAATCTAGAGCACTTCAGCTTGGCGAGTCTCCCGAGAATTGCGAACGTGTCGTTGAGAGTCGTGGCAGAACGCAACCCGCTCATGAGGGCTTGCTGCAATCCGATGGTCCCGTTCCAATCTCGAGGGCGCTGAGCAACAATGAGGTCTACGATATGGGGGTCGTCCAAGTCAATCCGATCTAGGAATGCAGCCAACAGTTTGATGGCTTGCACGTAATCGGTCTCCGCGCTGGTTGTTAGCACTGCATACGTGGTCCAAAAAAGACGAGGAAGTAGTGTGCCATCGAGCTCGTCCAGTGTAACCATATAGATGATGATGCGGATGACTTCCGCCGAAAATGCCTGTCTTTCTGGATCCGCATCCGCTATGGAAACAGATAAACGACTCAGCAACTGATCCAGGGCGGCATGACTCAAAGGCAGTTTCAACACACGGAGCACCTGCAAGGAAACGAAGCGCAAGGCTTCGCATGTTGCAAAGCTCGACGTAGGCTAATGCCAGTTTTCCTACAGTCTGTTCCAAGGCTGGAACAAGAGGCTGGAGCATAGGAAACACCTGAGAGAACAGCGCACTCATTCGAGTTTCCACAATCTCGTTGGCATCATCATCCTTCCAAAATATAGAATCACCCTGATCCTCCAAGACGCTGATTTGCGCCACTAATGCAGAGCAATTGGACTGTACGAGGCCTGGAATGCAAACACGCAAGAGCTGGAAAAACATCCCACGAGCCCGGGATCCTCATAAGAGGGACGCGGTGTCAAGATTTGGAAAAATCGCCTGCAGAATGACCGGTATGGAAGTGACATGCGTCCACTGTGCTTCCATTGCAGCAGACCCCAATAAGATCAGCGCATACTGCGCTGGTCCCAGTAGTATCTTGGCTGCTCTTCGCAAACTGAGCGTTTAAGTCGGACCACAACTCGAAGGCTTCTGCGCCGGGAGGCTCCTTCAGCTGGTGATCAAGGGAAGGGACCATGCGTTCCGGCTCGCAGTAGTAGCAGGAAGCTCGTAAACTTGCAGGCGCAGCGGCAGGAACGCGAAAAGAATGCTACGACAGTGGAGGCGCAATCGACGAATGCGCCAGTAGCTACCTGAGAGCTTGATTGATGAGGAAAGTGATGGTAGCCGCCCCGTAGGTCTCATTGGGATAGTCTGCGAATCGCGTCCATATTGCGGCGACTTGCTCGAAATGACTCTCGCTGTATCGTTTCGTGAGGGGGTGAGGAGATGATAGAGGACGCGGCTGCTGGCTGGAGATGGATGTAAACGCGCTTCGTTGTCGGGGTCGAGCGTGAGTTGTATGTGTGGGACCCAAGACTCGAGGCTCTGCAACAGTAGGAGGGCAACCCTCTCATTTCCACTACGAGGGATGCGCGTAAAGTAAGGTAGCCATCTCCGTGATCACATCATTGGCGTGATTAGGATGCTCGCCAGAGAGACGTTCGGTGACTAGTCGATGTGCATGCAAATACACACTGCTTAAAGGATTGGCAGTCATAGACTCAAATTCGCCGAAAGACAAAACGCCAGAGGAATACTCGTGCATGACCTCGAGGAGCATAAGAGACTTTCGTCTGATTCCAGAATCGACGTGACAAAGGTTGGTCAAGCCCAAACATATAATTTGGGCGAAAGTGTATGAGCCGACGTCCACAGTGCATGCGACCTCGGACAGAACCTCGAAGAAGGCAGAGCTACTGGATGTCGAGTCTTTCGAGTCAATGAAGGAGCGGCGGAGGACCTCGCTGAGCAATGCTTTATCCGCTTTTCTAGAGGAGATAAGGGAACGAAGAGCGTTTCTACAATGGAATAAGTGGATGGGACATATGGAAAGGGTAAATAAGCACCTTCCACATATGACAACTTGAGGGTAAGAAGATTGAAAGACATGATGAAGGCGGTCCAAGATCTGTACAGCTTCCAGATGTTTCGGAGGCTCCTGAGGGCGATCCGTAGGTGATGGAGAACCTATAGTTTCAGAAGGATAATATGCCCTTTGCTGCTATAAGGTCAGATCTGAGGCATAAGACAAGGAGTGTTCTGCTTACGCAAAGGGCAGCTAGGGCACCTACGGCTGCATTGGAAAGCAGTTTAGTCTCGTGCTGAAACCGCTCTGCAGAATCTGACTCGGCTTGTGGGTCATGCACAGCCGCAGCCGCAGCTCTTTGCATGAGGATGTATCGCTGCTTTGCTGATTCGGACTGGACGCCATACTGGCACCATTCTTCACAGAGCCTATAAAGAGTAACATGCATGTGGGGCGAAATGAATCGTTCTGAGTCTGCGAGGTTCGCCAGACTATCGAAGAACCGTTCGACCAAACCACAGAAATAGCGACGCAGGCGCTGGAGTGCGTAGTTGTCGCGATTCTCCGCAGCAACGAGGAAGGTTTGCATGTTCCGGATGAATTTGAGCGCACACGAGATTGCATCTTGCTTTGCAGAAGATCTTTGGTGCTGCAGTTGATGAGCAGTGAGGAAGTAGATACGAGCAACAGCAGAGTGCAGACGAGCTTGACGTCGTGAACGTCCACTCGACCCAGGAGATCCAGATTTCGACCGGGCGTCATCGTAGAATTGACGGAAAGCAAAGTGATTCAAATCCTCCAAAAGCTGCGAGAATCCGGAAGAAGGGAAGGAGCTAATGCTGAGTACAGCAGCATCACGAAATGGTGCGTATTCCGCATCTAAGAATGGTGTTAGATACCTGAACAGGCAGCGTGTGGTTGTCATCCGCTCGCGCTCAAATGTAGTGTCCGAAGGGGCTCGTGAATGTTCTCGACCGGCTTGGACGGGAGCACCACGGCTGTCCGATACAGTGGCTGTAGCACACAGAATTTTGATCCACAAATACCATTGATCGATCAGGTTCATATTGTCTTTGACTTGCTTGTGCCCGTCTTTATCGGCGAAGCCTGGCGTACGAGAGGTGCCGGCTGGCAATCGTCCGCTGAGAGTCGAGAGTCCGGCAAGATGCAACATGGAAGGATGGTAGCGAGATGCTGCAGCCTCGATCATGGCGCGGCAGTCCACCGCAACTTCCAATGACTGCTGGAACGAAGCCTGCACGAAATTCGGGAAAACACAACGCCATATTTTCTTGTCCTTGTCATAGTTGCTATCGGCAATCCTCAGCAGTACGTCCTTTCGCCCGGCCCGTCTCCACTGTTGCAGGCGATCCAGCTCCGAGCTGTCCAATAGCTCGTCAAAGCCCTGAAAATAGGGATTCTCCCGAGCATCACAATCAAGGAGTTCGTTCAGGGGGATCGAGGAACCCGCAGGAGCTCCCTCGTCAGCGTTTATGTGAGCAACGAACGGTGCAAGTATGCGGATGAGCTTGACCCCCGCACAACGCACGGTGGAAGCTTCATGCGACAGCAGAAACAGTGCCCCTGCAGTGATCCCGTCTCCTTGAAGGGAAATGGCCTCCCTTTCGACAGCTGCGATGTCTGCCTTGGGTTTCTGAAGAATACCGTTGACCCAACCTTCCACCAGGCTGATCCAGAAATTCAGAAGCCGGGTACTTTCCAGGACAAGACGTGCACCGGTTCCCTTCCCGCCCAACATACGCAGGATCAAATAGGAAGGTCGTAAAGTGGCGCAAAACCGCAGGCGCATACCGCCCGTCCGCCATAAAGCGCCTCAGCGCCGCCCCCGCCGCTTCTCCGATCCGAGGCTCTACATGGATAATACCGCGAATGAGTATGCTAACGGCGTCCGTAAGGGGTAAAGAGGTGTGTAAGCATCGCGGCCACGACTGCAAACATGTCTGCAGCGTAGATATTTGTGACACGAGATGGTTGGGGTATGCAAAGGACCCTTCGGGACGGCGACAAATGACGATGTTGTGGGACTCTTCATGGACAGAGCTGAACCGCGACAGAGACCACTGTTCGTCAAAGATGGACATTTGACCCACAGACTGGCTCGCTGACCGCGCGATCGCGGTGATGACAGTGCCGTATCTGTCAAGAAGCTCTTGAACACCATGCCTGGATACCACTGCAGCCGGAAGAGCGTCAGAAGACGAAGGATAATCATCCCAAGATGGTACAGCAGCGAAATCGACACTAGACGGCCATGTAGGAGCTGATTCCTCGCGTTCAAAGGCGTGCAAGGTTAAGAGGATAGCTTGAGAGGATACAGCAACGCGTTCAGGAGCCAATACACCCATGAGGTTACTTGTGGACGAGGAATTCACGGCAGCTTCCTGAAGTAAATCCATGCAGAGTCCCAACCCATACTCGAAATAACGCGACAGGATAAAATGTACAATGCAGATGAAGGGCTCAAGATGCTCCTCATGATGGAAAATTGATGACCGTCCAGCAGGGAATATATGTTTGAGGAGGGAGTCCAGCTTGGTGGTGCTCGTCGCTGACGGCTCCTGGCATCGGTACAGATATGTCCAGACCTAATCGAACAATTCCATTCAAGACAGGGATCCGATGAGGCTTCTCCTAAATCAGGAGTCAGCAGGAGAAGCATCCGACTAGTCGGAATCGAACCTTCATCTTCGACAGTCCATACTCGAAGCAAGCTGTCCAGTTGCGGAGGAAGTATTGATGAGGCGCAACACAAAGGCTGGTGACAGCTAACGGGTAGGCGACATGCCAATATCGCGGCTTACTCATCATCTCCTTAGCCCGGGGATAGATCCTTTCGATCGCCTTTTCCCATTGTGGATGATTGACTTCGGCCTGCGCCGTCTTGACGTCATGTTAGTGTGTATCAGTACTAGCCAGGAAGTAAAACATACTTTTCCGATGGGATGTAATAGGCGAGTCAACGTATCGGCGAAAGCAATCTTGAACCGAAGACCATGCGCATTCGCAAAGGACTTGGCTAATAACTCCAGAAACTCGGCTCCTTCCTCAAATGCCTCTGGGGGCCATACCTAGCCGACACATGAGCAGAGAAAAAACAGATAGTAAGATGGCTCTCACTCTCAGTTGAACGTGACGAAGCCCCTTCACTAGATGCTCATACTTTGTATCGAGGTCTTTCGCCACCTGACCATTGGCCACGGGCTCGAGCTCGCCAAGGAAACGATCAGTGACACTAACAAAGCTGGTGGAGGGTTAGTTTGGATGCTTGTGTAACGACAACACCCTGCTCACCGAACGTTTGCCAGGTGTCCAAGCAGCGTGGCATACAGTTCAGCATTAAGCCGGTGATTAGCTGATTGAGCAAGAAGTTTCAAATCTGGCCTCTTGAACTGCTCAAACGTTGTTTCCTCCAAGGTAAAACCCAGCGCGTCACCCAGTGCATCTTTTGACAAAACGGACAAAACCGCAATCAGAGCGCGACACATGATATATATAGACGCCAGGGACTTTCGCTCATTCAGCAAGGTAGATGGTTCTTGAACTCTCACACCACGTGTCCATGGTGGCGATTGGCTGGCATGATGTTTGAGTATGTCGGCGCTGACGTTTTCATTGTGACTGCGTCTCCATCGCATGATTGAGTCTATGACGGGTTTTGGGTGTTTCTGAGCAATCTTTCCCAAGGAGCCCATCAGGTCATCAAACTTGGGATCCAACGAGGGACCCATGAAATTCGACAATAAAGATTCGTGATCCTAAGGGAGCATGAATGAGATACGCCCGACCAATACCAAAGGAAACAAAATACCAAGGGTTCGCGAAGGAATACGTCCATCTTTGCCTCCGCAAGAGTGGCAAACCGAATGAAAACTGCATGCAGAGCATAATCAGATGGCATCTTAAGACCTGATGACGGTTTGTCATCTTCCTCCATTATTGAGGGCCCATCACTGCTAAACATCTGAGCACCAAATGCATCTGGCACACGGGGAACAGGAGGGGGAGAGGATGAGTAAGAGAAGCCGTGGCCATGGTCACTTCCTGTGTCCGAGGTATGAAATATAGACCCGGATTGAGAATGATGCGACCTTGCATTGGAATGCCCTCTTGCCCTTGATGGAGCGCGGGGACGTGATTCGCTAGATCCAGGTGTCGGTGGCCGAGGATGGGGCGGACTTGTAGCATTAAATGTCTTATGAGAGGTCAAGGTGGAATGAGGTAAGGATGAGGTTGAGCGGTTGAAGGGATTCTTGAGAATGGGATATGCTTGGTGGTCTAGTGGAGGTAATGGCGGTACATCAGTATTCTTCTTGAATGCGTTTCTGATGGATGCAAAAGATGGCTTCTTGGAGAACGGAGAGCTCGCAGATATGGAAGGTTGAGTCGTGTGTGAGCTCTTGCCGGTCTGACGAATAGGTTGCGAACTAAAAGAATCCTCTGACGCTCCGGAATCGCCACGACTATGAAAGTAGCTTCGGTCGCTACGTTCTGGAAGTGCAATTGGAGTCATAATAGTTGGTGAATCTGGACCTGATCCTGCATTCCCGAATGCACCAAAGCCATGCCCTCCAGACCTGCCGAAGGGTATGGGAGTGGACTGAAAGTCACCGTCATCAAAGTCTGGACAAATGAACATTAGAAGTTTCAAGAAAGTAGATGCATAGACTCTCACCTGGTATTGTGATCTGTAACATGCCTTCTGCGCTCATGATTCAGCAAAGCAGTGTCCGTAATGAGTTCTTTAGGGAGGTCGTGAGGCGGAAGCAGCTAGGGTTTAAAAGATGGCAGGTAAGGCTCCACTGAAAAGGCTTGTACGTCCTGTCCAAGGCCCTGCCCGCTGCTACTGACGACGAGTCCGACGTTCGTTGAACCAGTGAGCAAGCCTGGCAGTGAACGGTCACCACAAGAGCACTTCCTAATCCAGGTCGACCGCGAGCGCGTGACTGTGAGAACTTTAACTGTTGGTAGTATTACGAGTACCTTTTACTTACATACCTCGCTGGCACCAATAATATATCCATGACCAAGTTCTACGACGAGATACCTGAATCTCTCATCGAATGGATCAAAAAGCAGCACATGTTTTGGGTGGCTTCAGCTCCCCTGAGTCCTGACGGACATGTCAATGTGTCTCCAAAGGGCACAGCAGGCTGCTTCAATGTTGTGAACTCTCACCGAGTTTGGTATCAGGATTTGACAGGAAGTGGTGAGTGTCGCATAGATCGATCTTCGTCTTATTTTACTGTGGGAGCAAGGAGTGGAAACCATCTCCCATATCAGGGAGAATGGTCGCGTAACGATCTTGTTTAACGCCTTCGAGGGGCCTCCCAAGATCTTGAGGCTGTATGGGATAGGTACTCGCAAGTCAAGGGTCTCGCGTCAATTACATTCTAATATCCGGATGCTAGGAACTGTGTACGAATATGGCACACAAGAGTACGAGTCTCTTATTCCTCCCGAGACCCGTAAGCCGGGCTCTCGTGCAGCTATCGTCATCGATGTATATCAGTGTCAAACGGTATCATCTCTTATCTACTCCGGTTCTTTCGGTCTAACCATTATGCCAAGTCATGTGGATTTGCCGTTCCAATCTATGACTTCGTTACACATCGGACCCAACTCCTCCGAATGGCCGATATCGTAGAGTCATGCGACCGCGCTTCAGCCGATACGGCCTCCGCAGAGATCAATCCGAAGGGCATTAAATCATATTGGGCACGAAAGAACCTCAGAAGCGTGGATGGCCTGCCTGGTCTGCTCACAGCACCTGATTCCAAAGTAACTCCTGTCAATGATTTTGACAAGGAAGGTCAAAGACCGCAGTTGCACCGTTTGTCTTCGAAGGAGGGGAACGCCTTGGGCAGCAGTGCAAATTTAGCAATTAGTTTCGCCCTTGGTGCGTTGGTCGCTGCTGCCCTTCCTCGTATCCTATCCGCTGCCGGAATGTCTGGAATGTTTATCACCTAAGCTTTTGAATGCGTGGCAATATGGTAACATCATAGCCCTCTTTGTATTTTGCGCACTGTATTCATCATTCCACTTTATATCGCTGCGTTAAAACAACTGGATTCCCATACCCTTATCATCTTGTCTAGCGGTTGGTGGACAACGTTGAAAACTTGTTTATCGGGGTAGCCTTTGTGCAAGCCTTGTGGGTATGCATTCGTTTTGGTGGAACGATACCACTAGTGAGGCGACTAAGTACGCATAGTGTGTGGGGTATACGTAATATTTTGGTCCTCAACGGCACGTTTGAAATCACTGACTCACGCCGGATAAGCAAGGTTGACTTGCGCTAAACTACTCAGATAATCCCCATGCCCAAGTACTATGACGAGATACCTGAATCTATCATCGAATGGATCAAGAAACAGCACATGTTCTGGGTGGCTTCGGCTCCCCTGGGTCCTGACGGACATGTCAATGTCTCCCCCAAGGGCACAGCGGACTGCTTCAATGTCGCGAACTCTCGCCGAGTTTGGTATCAGGATTTGACTGGAAGTGGTGAGTGTCCTGTAGAATAATTTTCATCGTATTTAACATCGTATTAAATGTGCGGGGCAACTTAGGTGTGGAAACTATATCTCATATTAGAGAGAACGGTCGCGTAACGATCCTGTTTAACTCCTTCGAAGGACCTCCCAGGATCTTGAGGTTGTACGGGATAGGTACAAGTCGAACTTCGTCCTTTGCGTCAAGTGCATTCTAATATCCCGGTATAGGAACCGTATACGAATATGGCACACAGGAGTATGAATCTCTTATTCCTCCTGAGACTCGTAAACCGGGGTGTCGTGCAGCTATTGTCATCGATGTATATCAGTGTCAAACGGTAGTATCTTTGATCTACCCGGATTCCGAAGTTTGGTCTGACCATTTGCTAGACATGTGGATGGGCTGTTCCCATCTATGACTTTGTTACGCATCGCACTCAGCTCCTCCGATGGCTGGACACGAAAGAGTCATGCGACCGCGTGTCAGGCACTACTACCTCCACCGAGATCGATCAGACGGGCCTTAGAGCCTACTGGATACGAAAGAACCTCACAAGCCTGGATGGCCTGCCTGGTCTGCTCACAGCACCTGATTCCAACGCAACGCCTTTCAGCGTTTTCGATAAAGAAGGTCCAAGACCGAAGTTGCACCGTTTGTCCGAGAGAGAAGGGGTCGCCATGAGTAGCGGTGCGACTTTAGCGATTGGTTTTGCCCTTGGTGCATTGGTCGCTACCGCCCTTCCTCGCATCCTATCCATGACCGGAAAGTTTGGTATGTTCACAACCCGGGCTTAATACCCATATGGTGAGAACATAGTGCTCTTTACATCTTGCACTGTACTCATCATTCCACTTTATTTTGCTGTGCTGAAGCAACCTGTATTCACAGACCCTTGAGACTGTTTGATCATTTTGTACACTCTAGCTATGCACTGTGACAACACTGTAATGATACTCCGGTAGAAGGGAGGTTCCGTGGCCCTAGCCCTTGGGACCCCTATTTCACTGGCGCCTTTCCATTCATGAAAGTTATGAATCTGAACTTCTTCGATTGCTCAAGAGATAGTTTCAGGAGTCACATAAACCTTGTCTAATTTCTCCACATCGTCATCCGTAGAACCACAGGAGACCGAAGGTGGTACCACATCGTCAGGTAAGATAGCTCTCTCTATATATGTGTCCCGAGCCGGGAACAACGTCGAGAGGACATAATACACGACGAATGCTGACCAGAACTATCAAGAAAGGGGGAGGTGACAGTGAGTGGCACGAATGAAACGTCGTAAACGCACGCACTCCAAATATCCACCCAATGGCAAATAAATTATGGATACCTCCGACGTTGATAGACGGCTTGATAGAGTGAACGAGTCCAGGCATAGCTGGTGCAATGCAAATTACGAGTGTTGCCAAAGCACGCCAGTTCTGTCAACGAACAACGTTCACAATTCGGAAAAAGTATGCTTGCCAGTGGAAATGGACCCACCACTCCAAACGTATACCGGTATCGACCATCAACTTGGTACATCGCTGGGACGTCAATTCGACCCCGATGGATCAACCAGTACTACCAGAACTGAATTGAGTTCAGTGAACACTGATGAAGATTTGTTTACTTACATCGGCGATCATAATCCCAACGAACGGTCCGATGAAAATAGTGTAACCACTAAGAAATGACAAAAATCCGGATGCTCTGTAAATCAACCGATATATAAGAAAAAAAACGAGACAATCAATATTAAGAGCCGACAAACTTTGCCAAAACTTCCCAAGGACAGAATGCCCATCCACCAATAAATGCACATATCACTTGACCGCGTCGTATATTAATATATTTCGGAAAGCAAACTGTGAGGTCGTTGGCAGCCACAAGGGCGTTAGCGCTAATATTGGTCCCGATGGTTGTCAGCAGAAATGCGAAGGAGGCGAAGAATGCTGCTGCCCGGTTGTCCCAATGGTCGATCAGCTGTAGGGGGTCCCAAAGTGCCGAACCATAGAGGACAATTCCTGCACTCGTCACGACCAGTCCAGCAAATGAGCAAAGGGTGAATGCTACTGGAATAATGATAGCTTGTGAATATTGTCTATGGTGTGATTCGCGTTAGGAGGAATGATTGATACAGCACAGACACTAACGCTCTCTCATGCGTGGCATAACGCTGTTTGTAGATAAACATGATGCAGTGAAGGATGCGGTGCGGTCACGAACCGTAAAATCCGCTATATTGACCGCATAACCACAATAAAGACTCAATGCACTGTTGAGTGCCGTCAACCAAGCCCAGGAAAGATCAGATCCTTGCACTGTAGCATGCTGGGCAAATAGTCCGACTGAGGGAGGAACCTTGATAAACGCCCAAATGACCATAGCAAGCCAGGCAAAAGGGACGATCACACCCTTGACCATGAAGAGATATCGGATTTTCTGGGGAGACAGCAGCATGAACGGGAATTGGAGGAGCCAGTAGAGAAGGTAACACATCATGCCTGGCCATTTAGATTTGAATCAGCAAAGTACGTGCACTCGGGCAAGAGGACTTGCCGACGCTGGTGGTGTTTGAAGAAGCCGGTATGTGATTCGGGACATGTGCAATAGACGGCCATATGGCCTTCAGCATCTGAAGGGTCATGCTGTCAAAATACATTACTCTTCCAATAAGTCAGGGTGAGTAGTGTACCTGATAGATACATTCAGAACCATTGTATGTCTGTGTTTTAGCAGAATTAGAGAGAGCACAATGCATGAGTCTAAAATACCCTACCTGAATGCCAAACCAGGACATGGCAATTATTCCCCGTGTAACAACAGGGAAGTAGCTGAACCAGAACCCGAAAGACGACCTGCTAAGGACTGAGAATGGAACCCTGAGGCGGGTACCGATAGCTCCGGTGAGAAGTATTGGAACAGCCGTCACACAGTACGCAACGACAATAGCGGGCAACGCTTGTCTCCTGTAGTCAGAAGTTCAATCCTGTT
This sequence comes from Suillus ampliporus, assembly GCA_016584345.1. Lineage (NCBI taxonomy): Eukaryota > Fungi > Basidiomycota > Agaricomycetes > Boletales > Suillaceae > Suillus > Suillus ampliporus. The sequence goes on along the minus strand of JABCPV010000086.1, from coordinate 134,250 downwards.
CGAAATATAGTAGGCTTAAAACTTACCAGGAAAGACCAATAGCCAACATTGAGCTCGCAACCTGTCTAACGTCAGCCGCCACCAGGTTGGCGCATTTTTTTTTAGACTCACCTCCCAGACAGCAATATTACTGGCATCGGAAAACCAGTATGATACCTGGAAGACATAATCAAATTGAAATGTCTACTAGTAGTTGTCTCCTGTCCACGAACATAACTCCATGCACTTTGTACGCACACGAATTTGTCAACCTGGGACCTATTGAGAAATCACGGCAAGAGGGTGATGCTTACCTCCATGTTCGAAAGCGCAAAGGCGTGGGGTCCATGTCATGATTACTCCATCTATTGTCTGTTGCAAACGCTGTACTCTCGAGCTCAAGCTCCCATGCTGAGAGCTTCAACCACTGTATGGGAGACATGTTATAAGAACTAATGGCGATGAATCTGGTATCCGAGACAGCCTATCTCTGAGCAGGTATATATTGTGTGGAATACTAGTCGTCGCATTGTCGAGAATTTACACCTGCTCAGAGATAAGAGGCGGCACCTGGCCGCGTTCCGTCACAGGGGAGATATATTTTTGCTCGGTTGCTCTTCTGACCGAAGTAATGACAGTCAGTGGGGAACAGATAAGGTGTGTGTGCTCACGCTGGCATGACAATGTGCTCAGTGATCTGACCAAGGTTTGTGCGCAGGGTCAAAAACTGTCACCGGACTCAAACCGGACTGGCCATCGGCAACCGCTTGGCCTAGACTAACTACATATATCGACTACATAAGTAATGGAAGACTGAAAGCGGCCGCCAATCACGAGGTCACCGTAAGTCAGCCTAGTCTCCTCATGTGACACTGTCCCAAGAATAATAGGCAGATATCTGATAATTGTAACTCTATCAGCATGAGTCTACGATACAATTTGCAGGACAGTGCTAGGGATAGACGTCAAATAAGCAGTACAGGCAAAGGACACCGAAAAATTGCAAAGAGAGAGAGCAATGCAGGATTCCATAGCGAGTGTGGCAACTAGACATGAGAGCGGAGGCAAGATCGAGGATACGCGAAAACCCGGAGAAAAATGAGATCGACTGGCGATCATCACAAAAACGTGGGGAGAACTTGGGGAGAACAAGAAATGAATCATGAGGTCACGTTATGGCTTATGAGGAACGTCCAGCAAGGTCCCAGAACAAGTAGGTCGTGAGCGATGAAGAAGCAGGCATCCAGGTATCACCGTAGCCCGTTCAGCCTCTGAGCCAGTTTTTGAATTAGATCTTCGTCAACGCCAAACTCCCGGGCAATATCGTTGAATGGGCCGAAGGCGGGAAAAGTGCTGTGAGGGCTAGGAGCGGAAAGAGTGGCGTATGAACCGGGAACGGGAATATCACTGTCGCGAATAACGACGCCGCTATCAATGCGGAAGTGCCCGGCAGGCAGTTGGAATGCAGGGACAAACGGTGCAACCGGAGGTCTGACAAGACTGGACAGCATCTGGGCTTGTTGTGGCGTAAAGGCTGCGGATGATGGCGCTTAGTGGTAATTGCAAATATATCAGTGAAACATACCTTGACAAGTTGCCCCAACTTGAAGAAGATCATCTAGCAAACGAGATCCTTCCGTTATCGCGTTCCCCAACCCTGTGCTAAGAACACCCAGCGCCGCTACCGGAAGTCAGGTCACCGCTAGTTAAGCTATACGAGGGACTCACAATAAGTCAGATCTACATGAAATGATGAACGTTAGGTCAATGCTGCGAGCATCACATAAAGGACACGCACTAAACAGGTTATCTCTGAGGATGTTGGTCCAGAATACCCTGCTGTCTACATCCGCGGGGAACTTGGATAGGATGCTGATGAGGAAATGGAAGGGAAGGGACGGAACTTTTAGGAAATGCGACTATCAAGAAGTATTAGTGACCAATGCAACAAGTTGAAATAGAAACACAGGACGTACATCAGGTGACTGTACAAGATGCAGCAATGCCTTGAGCTCTGCATCGGTTATGATGCCAGCCTCAAGCGCCCCCCTGACCTGATCGTTCCTCAAGCCAGTGAGTGATGGTCTAGGAGCCCTCGAAGCTGCCTTTCCATGACGGGAATAACTGCCAACTGCCGTCAGATTTATAAAGGCTTTATATCACGAACATCGTACAGCACGCATCAGTTCTTCCTGCGAGCTGCGAGTGACAGTGACTCCCCGGGCGCGCTTGCCTTTGCCGAGGACAGAGTTCTGCACACCGCGCAAAGCAGCCCTCGCATACTCCTCCGTTCCCAGTTCGACAAACGCATGGCTGAGGGTTTTACCCCGGTGGTCCAACAAGACATGTACTCGGACAACGGGCTGCTTCAGCCAGGCGATGATTGCTGGCGGAGTGATATCCTGCGACAAGTCAGATACGCCACATGGTGCGGGAAGTATGGACCCACCCAAGGCACATTGTCAATACGAAGGACCACGTTCTCGACTCTTTGTTGATTGGGAGTAGAGACAAAATTGGGAGGGGACAAATCCCGTTGAAAATGGACAGCGAGTTGATCCATGTGTGGCGCAAACGGTGATGGCTCAAAGCTGGGTAAAAGAGGTCTGTTGACTCTGGCAGAGCGTCGTTGCAAAGGAGAAGAAGTGGCATCTAGGGGAGTGAAAGCAGATGGAAAGGTGAACTGCGGAGTTGAAGATGATGAAACCATCGAGTCATCAAAGGGCCGGCTCTGAAGCTGGAAATCCACGACGGACTCCTTGCAAACGGCACATTGCATGGCTTTTTCACCGACGATGTTGAGGGCGCTAGTAAGGCATCCTGAACACAGAGGGTGTTCACAGGGCTTGAGGATTGCAAACCGACCTCCGTCACGGCCGCAGACAGAGCAGGCCGACGACGAGGTAGCGGTGGCATTCGACTGCATTTTTGGTTGGAAGAAGGACTCGCCGAAATGCTGCTGAACACACTCTGTAATAGTCGGAAGTCCAGAACCGTTGAATGGATCGTGCAAAGAAAATGGTTCAGCTGAAGGGAATGACTGAGGATATGGTTCAAAAGGGTTCTCGTCGATGTCGAAGAGCTCGGTCGACATCTACATATAGAAAGCAGTGTATCATATCAGCTAATCTATGAATTACGGATCAGTGGGAGTACGAGTCACTAACCTGCCCAAATGAAGGTCGCCGTCGCGTGTGTGCGGGGTCAGTCAAGCTTCCTTTGAATTTTAACTGGCTAATGTTCGTTGGTTTGGGTGGCGGTGTATTCAGCACTCCCAGAGCGCGACGAGCGGGAGTTCTGAGAGCATAAGGTGAGAGCGGGGTGCGTGGTGGCGCTGTGGTGGAGATTGTCTGGGATCGCCGATGAATTGCAAGAAACGGCGGGGGTAGAAGCGCTGTATAGGAGACTGTCAGCGGCTGTGCGAGTGGAGAATTTAGAGGCAGTGACAAACCTTCCTCGGTTACGAAACCTGTAGAATTCATATCAGAATGGGTCAAATCGCTGGCTAAACGCGCATATATGCATAGAGATTCCACGGAGCAGCGGAATAGGACAGCAATATCAACGAAAATGTGATAATGCAGATAATGTAGCTGCATGAGTCACATACAGCAAATGACGGATATATGCGTACCTTCGTCATCGCCATAATTAGAGTCGTCAGCACTTGAGACCTTGATGCCGTTTTCATTGGCACGCGAACGCCAATTTTCAGCGATATCCGCAAGACTCTTGTCTACCAAAATTGCATCATTTTCGGCAGAAGGAGATATGGCATAACGCTTAAAGCTGGCAGCCGATCCTGGGGTGTTTATGGTTGAACTTGATGCAGTCGAGAATGACCGGAGGCTCAATGGCGTGTATGGTGTAGAGTAGGTGCTTGCGGGGGTAATTGGCGACCGATATGAAAGCTTTTGAGAGCGGACCAAACGTTGAGGAGTCACTGGTGCTGCAAATGACCGCTCTGATCTGTTCAGATGACCATAAGCGGGTGAGGTGGGTGCCGAGGCGGGTACAGTGGGAACTGAAAGCGAGTGTCTATGCATGGTGGCTATTGGTATCCAAGTAACCGAACGAAGGGTAAGAAGCAGGTGACAAGAAAAGCAGTGGATTACAACACCTTTGTTAGTGCAGAATTCAAACAAAGGAGGCTATGCACGAAATGGAAGGAATACTGGAAGTCTTGGTGGCTCAGAACAAGATGTTGCCCCTTGCAACGATGGAGTTTAAGATTTTCCTTAATGATAATACGAACCCTTTCTTGATGTAATTCAGAGGCAGCTGGTGGATGATCGTGGTTGAGGAGAGAGATGCAAAGTTGATGGTGTCCCGAATGACAGCCAACCTGAAAATAACAAGGTGAACTAGAAAGAAACCAATGCGAGCGTGTGGGAACATGCCTTATGATGGGCGCGTCGCGTAACAGTCACGTGCATTCTGACCTCTTTACCCTGAAGCCGCCCTGAGTTGCAAGACTCAATTGCATGGACATTGGGTAGTCATGCCTTCCCATGTGGCTTATGCACAGACCAGGGCACCACAGGTTTTTGTGCGAGCTTTTCTGGCGCTACTTTATATCTGATCTAAGCTTTGTAGTGACATGTGAAATATTTCAAATTTTGTTCACTTTACCGTTGTCACTGCGGTTGAAAGGGATGAAATATGGTTCTATCAACCACCTGTGCATGTTTCGCATATGTTTTGGGTGATAAAACATACACTGAATATCCTCCCGATTGGAAGACAGCCTTATTGGCAGCTGTTCAAGTTATTTCTGACGTGAGTGCATACTTCCCCGAAAAGAGCATTGCTAGGCAAAGTCAATGAACTGTTAATCTGTAGCCGCTGATCTGATTACTGATGCTGTGAATATGAATTTTCCAGCTCGCAGGTCATTGAACAAGCGTTTTTCTCGAAGAACGGATGATTAAACTTGCCTCCATCTGACGATCGGTGCGCTGGCAGCTGGTTCGCCCGGCCCTTCGTGATATCGCCGCTTCAAATCACCCGCTGACAAGGAGATCACTTGCGAAATGCATTAACTGCTACCGCACGTATATACCCGGAGGGTTCCTTCTCTCAAGGTCTTTGCGTTTTTTCAGCGAACGCGGTCGCAAGATTATATCTTCCTATGCTCACGTTTCATGTACGTTCAGCGGAAAAATTTCGATGTCCGAGAGAAACGCCTCCTGACCGTGCTCTTCAGAATCAGCAGCAATTGCCATGGGGTCCATTGGAACGGCTGTCTGTGACCGAATGGGTACTGCGCAGATGCAATCTCGCAATGACTCAGCCCGTTAAGCACGCAAGATCCATTGACTCGGATCTCGCATTTTGACCAGCTGCCTGGTTAGTCAGTGCCAACCAGTTGGAGATCAGGGCCTGCGATGCACCCCGCAATTGATAACTGAATTACCTTGACTGTCGACAGCCTCTCTCAACCATATTTACTCGGAGTCATACGTTCGAATTGAACGGATAAGTTACAACTCGCTGCTGACATCGTGAGCACGAATTGTCTGCCCCTGCCAATTCATCTAATTCGCAGAAGACGTGCCGCACAGGAGCTGACACGAATCCTGCTGAGCCCTGCGCTGTGCAGTCTAATTTTCAGGGCTGTGGGCATTGGGCTGCCTATGTGCCATGTACCCATATATATTGCATATCACAGGATCTTGTCAACGGGCCGCCTAAGTCAGGACCTACGTCGGCGGTAGGTTGGCTCTTCTTGTTAGACCAACTTTGACTTGTATACTCCATGAAGACTAGGTCGAGCTCCGAATACGCCCTGCAGAGATCGCGGTCTCCGTGCCCGTCCTGCAAGCGCCGATCCGTTACGTGCGGAAGCAAAGGAATTCGGGCAATATCATGTGGTGTATAATGCAAGATTGATCATGATGTCATTTCACGAGTAAACAATCTGGGCAAAATTAGGTATAGTTCTGTCATCTTCGGACATAGTGCTCAGACCAGATGCACAAGAGAGGGTAATCCAGTGCATATTTTTTGCTTGCTTGAGCGGAGCTGGTATCATAGGTATAAAAAGTACATCTAGGAAGTGAACAATAACTATACAATGAAATGCCTGATCAATACGAAGGGAGTGAGAATGTCGTGTTACAAGGTCTTCAGAGCCCGAGAGGAAAAAAAGGAAGAAATAAACCAACGAAAATATGCAGACCATGCCAAAAAAAATACCCCGATTACAAGTTCCACACCCTCTGAGTACCCTGACCAAAATTTAACTCCATACTCTTGAGGGAACCCCACTCGTTTGAATGGAGGAAATGTTCAATGACATCCTGCCAATCCTCGAATTCGTCGGATGCACATTCCCTGGTGAATGTATCCTGAGCTGCGCACATTGCTGCGTTGACTATGGTGACCCGCTTGATTTCACAAGCGGCCAAGACATTGAGCATCGGGGGAAGGTCATCCAAAGCGACTCGTTCGGCATCCACCTGAAAGTCTGAGAGGATGGGTAGGGAGGAAGGGATAGATTCAACTTCTGCATCCATCCAGTCCTTTCCGAGGCAGCTGGACGGTCGACATTCACCAAGAGGAATTCCTGTTTCAAATGACCGCAGAACAGGACCGCAAGCCCGAAGCCATGCCAAACAGGCCTTGCTCTCCAGTCCGGCATCCCTGTACATGCTTCCAGAAAGCGCTACACGCTCCAACTGTGCAAGTTTTCCTTGCACACACATGTTTTCATCACAATCGATCCAGACGTCCCTGAGATCGAGTGACTTGAGATTGGGAAGTTTCAGGAGGCTGGGAAGGCAAAGCTCATTCCCGAGTACAGGGTGCGAGGGAACATCGTGGTCGTTGAGCACCACAGGAACGCCTGTGGGGGAGCAATTGTCTACATGCAACGCGGAACGAGTGATGCGGGACAGTGTGAGATGGGTGAGGGATGATAATGAAGCTGCTAGCGAGACTGCGATGCGCTCAGACCTGTGTGTGCGGGACCAATCAGACAAAAGCTGTGCAAGTAGCGTCGCAATCACTTACACCGGTGCAGTCTCTTCTTGACCCCAGCAGCCAATCTCGAATTTGTGGACTGTTGTAAGAGTAGCAAACACAGGCGTGATTGTGAATACATTGAGTGATCCCGCAAGCGAGAGGGAAAGGGACCGCAGGCACGAACAAGTGGCGAGAAGAGTTGCAAGGTCTTCTGTAGAGTCGGCTTCGCCTACGACCGCTCTCTCGCCAGGTTTTGTACACACAGTGAGACCCTTGATAAGCGCCCCGTATCTAGCTGGAACGTGCGTGACGAATGATTGCAAAGCGCTTCGAGATGGAATAGTGACATCGGCAAATATTTGAGGCACGTAAAGGGTATATGATGCGCGAGAGGTACGTGAAAGAGCACGAGTGTCCTGAGGGGGCAGGAAACGGCCAATTGCTAGGTGAAGCTCTGTCGGGAGGATGTTCCAAGTCATCGTGGAAGTTGGAGGAGATGGGATAGTCAAGAGGGCTATTTGTACTTGGATCAGTTTCTTGATATTGGCATCTTCTGCGGATTAAGTTAGCGAAGTGCTAATCTCCATCTTCGTCGGGGGAGTCGTTTGAATGACATTATTACTCGCGCCGCTCGTTCCATGGTCTTCGGCGTGAGCATAAAACTATCTTCTTCTCTCCGAGATCAAAGGATTAAGCAATCGTGGGAGACTTTGATCGCTTAATCTAGAAACTCCCACGATCAACTTTCCAAATTTGGTCGTCCGCGAATTCCCGCCAACCACCTTCTGCCGCGGCGGGTTGCTGTGCACTGTTCTGCTAGTACATCCTTGGTTGTCGGCCCATCTCTAACCTGTCAGACTAAACTAGTCGACATTCACTTATTTCTCTATAATATTATCAATGCGGCTCAACCAAGTAAGTGATCTTTATGTACATCCGTTAATTTATCCAAGGCCATATCGTGAGACCGAAGATCATCTCTACAGCATGCAGCTATAATTGTCATTGTAAGTCCCATGTCCCCTCACGCCGATCTAACTGGTAATCATATCAACGCCAGAGTGAGCAAATGGATCACCGGCGTGACCTTCAGGGTCTGGGACTCCGGCGTTGTTTGGACAACAGCGGCAAGATCTCACATCCAGGGAGACAAATGAGGCGGAGAGAATTGAGCGATGCGTAAGTGCTTATTGGTCCATCATTATGTCAGCTAATATCCGGTACTATACCCCAACTACAGTATATACCCACGTCGCTGGCCCGTCGGGTATCAGCCTAGTACTCTATTTCATCTCACCTATGTCCGCATGCTGCGCCTGCCATAAAAATCACGTGCGGTTCGAGGCTTGCCCCTGCCCAGACTCGCCTGGAATGCTGAAAGCTCGGTCTGTCGCGGCTGGGTTTTGCTGATAGGCTGACGTTGCCCTCCGTTATGCTGCTTGTTCCGACCTCGACTGACACGGACTATCCGTCGGTGTCAAAAGACGCGACATCCGTGTACTGTACTTCTCCCGGTTGCCCAGATTGCCCTCGCATATCAGATCCTCCAGGCTGTGTGCCTTTTTGTTTGGTTACTGGGACTCCAGTCCGAACTTCAGAAAATTATCGCATCATCGTAGAACCCCCGTTCTTGATCAAGAATCTGGAGATCCGCGATGTTGTCAGAATGGTGGCTGGTTGGCTCTCCTTCTGGCCCCTGTTTGAGCCCCGGCCTCGCCTCAAGCTTCTAACGATACCATTCACTTGAAGTCTCGTAAGCGAGCAGTGGCCTTCCTGCATCATGTCCGGAGCATCACAGCAATTCCCCACTCGGTGGTGAAAAACGCACAGGTGGAACGTAGCCCGAAAATTTCTGACTGCGTAGCCTAGTCTTCATCGCTGGCTAGCCGGCCCCGATATTACCGCTATTGTTTCTATTGGGTCTGCAAGGCCTCGGTTACTGACACCATCAGTAATATTCGCCACAGTAGGACCGAGCGCCTATTGAATTCCCGCCCCATTCTTGATCCTTAGTGGGGCGGGTACTTTGCTCAGATGATTTTTGTCACATCGGCCTCCTCGGGATCCCACAGAGTCTTCGCCATTGATGGTAGTTCAAAATCGGGCCAAATTCAAACTTGTATCCTGCATTTCCATTGTTGACACTTTACATGGCTTGCAGTATAGCAAATGCTACATTCTTCGATGCGCTCAACAGAATTCATGTGTTCCGGAATCAACTGCACATTCCGTACAGTTTCAGAGCCCCACACTTCGTACTTGCTGTACGAGTTCGCCGACAGCAACGCATCGACATCGACATCTGCAAGATACATCCAGTATCGACGGTCGCTTATAGTAAGACTCTTACTAGTATTGGGTGCCATCGAGATGCCAATTGCACAGGTTCATGACTTGCCAGAGTTGAGAACATTCTCCACGACTCACTTCATACGATGCGTCTCGTACGGAATTGAACTTAGTTCATGTGATGTCGTGCGGCGCTGATGCTGGGAGAATGCCAATGATTGTTGTTTTTAGGACTGCCACGATCATCATAAAGTCTTCCACTTAGTGCCTGGTTTCGCGCTTGTCGACGTTGCACCTGTTCTTCGAATTAGCTTATCGCTCGTTGCCAAAAAAAATTGCTGCGGAGTAAAGTTTTATTTGGTGAGTACGGAATACGCACTGACTTCTACATACTACATCGCCTTGCCGTACGCTTAACCCCATGAAAGATACTCAAATACTAAACTTGCCTCTTTTGGGACACTGCCTTTCATATGAACATTTCGCACTCCGCGCGTCTAAGCACTCATCTCGAGTTTCAAATCTCATATCATGATGTGGGTCTATCATAATTATAGGCAACTGGCACATGGCTTCTGAGAAAACTTATCGTGTGAGTGGCTCCTCCACCATATCACCCGTACTAATCACTTGTATCACTTTTCGAAGCGAACATTAATGCAGTGCAGTGGGGCTCCCCCATTTGAAGCCCCAAGGTGGCACTTTCGTAGCGCTGACTTACATTCAGGTGGCTCCCCCCAACCAAGCGCAAGCGTGCTCTCTCCAAACTGGTATATTATTAGCCGATTCAGTGACTTCGGACTACGTCACCGTTCGTAGTACCCAATGCAAATGGACCACATGCTTTGATGGTAGCTCGAGTCGAGTTGTACTCGCCGATGTACGTGATGCCGTGCCTTCGCACCGATTAATTACCCTCAGTCTCCTATTTGTTATTCCAGTCGGTGAATAGGTCATTGCGAAGCGCCAGGTCTGAATACAGCGGTGCATCACCTCACCCATCATCTTCAAAGCTCAAGACTACAAATTTTATCATGCACGTTCAATGCGCATCACTACGTGTCTCGTACGTCAGTCTATGCGGACATGAACACCGCGTCTTGGATGTGGATTCGGTTGCTAAAGTCTAGCACGGCTCCCGGAGGGTGTTCATGCCCGTATGGACTCTTCGAGGGTCCACGTCAGGTGCTATTCCACTATTTTCTTTTTGATGCTGTAAACGCCCTGATTCTCTTCCTGAAAAATGTCCATCACCTTAATTGAATGCTCTCGTAAGCGAGGCAAGGTCGAATTAAGGGCAAAAGAGGAACTTGATACACTCCGAATGTATAGGATCAAGGTTGGAGCTCTGGGGCCCAGACATCACAAATGGACAAGACGGCGAATCTTTCTCGGGTACTCCCTATACATGATAGCGGAGAGATCGGGTTCGGGTTGCCCGTTTAGTCTGTTCAGCTACTGCTCGGCGTACGTATCTCGCAGCCCGCAAAATTCTTGGACGACGGACATGACATACGTACACCACCTTGCAGTCTATCAAATCTATGACGACAACGGAGGATGTCTGATGCACTGCGGTGCGTCCATATAGATCAATAACATACCAGTTAGTCATTTACCTGCATGCAACTCTGCCGCACGAGCCCGAGCCCAAGGCAGGGAACACAATTTTCCTATCTTACGAACCGGCAGAAGGCAAGACTTATACCTTGAAAGACTGAATTTGACCTCAACTCCTTCTGCTCCAAAAAAATGGTCGAGTTTCACTGCTTTCATCCGAGCAAGGCTGTGCAACTCTCGATTCTCGAAGCTCATTTCCAATAGAACATTATTTTATTTTAAACATAATGCAAATATCAAACTGAAGGGGCGGTACAGAGAGGCAGGACTTGATCGCCGTACATCTCCTAATGTGAAATGAACGTTCATCTCCTTGGATTCACAAATCAAAGATGCTCGTCTGATCAGACCCCAGCGTGGAGTGATGTACTTCATTGCGTAGCTTTGGTCGTGCTGGAGTCTGAAGCTTTTCTGAGATTCTATCTCTTACACGACTGTGTTGCGGTTGTGATTTCTAGTAACGTTCATTTATTGATTGAAATGACGGCTGATAACAACAGATAAGGTCCTCTGCGACCAGCAAATACATCTTGAATATCTGAGATTCAAGTCCTATGGTTGTTTATCTTACGATCGACGTCCGTAAGCTTCGATGATTTGTTTCTTCACTGCAGTGAGGTTTTTATTCTTCATACTTAACGAAAGCCTGACGATTACTGTCAAGACCTAGACAGGCGACAAGCATAAGGTATACTTTGTGGTGACAGGCAGGCGGAGATAGCGAGGGGAGAGTGGCAGACAGATGAGAGAGATGATATAGATATTACTATATATGCTGATGCCAGGTATGTCGCACACATACGCTTACTAATACTACACAGCATCGCTGAACGAGCGAATCTGATATTGAAAGATAGATGAAGAGCGTAAAAGTGCACGATGAAGGAACAAAGCAGTACTGCCCTGGTCCCTGGCCCCTACATAAAGTTACCCTTGTCACAAATCCTGACACCACACTGGATATGTGTGCGCGAGGTAATGCAATCGTGGTTTTCCTCCATCTCAGAGGCTTCCAGCACGACAGAACAAACTACCCACCTCCGTTAGCTCTCAGACGACTAGTTCATCGATCTCGGTAATAACTATCATCCGAATGGCGGTGACGCATTGGAAAGATGACAACTCAAAGCATCGCCCGCATTCGTGTAACCGTGAGTGACACTCGAAACTGAGTTGATGGCGTGGTCTTGCACGATGAATTGGATAGGAGAGCACAGGAAAGGTACACAGCTGCGAAAAACATAAAGTGACAACACCGCTCAACCTCATGCCTTTCCTGCGGCAGCTGCCTTGGCATCCTCTGCAGCAGCGACTGCAGGGTTCACCTTCTTGCCATCTTTCCACCGAATACGTGGGGGAGGTGCGCGGTTGCGGCGGCCCTCGCGTGATCGTACACGTACAACTAGAGGTGATGGATGGGTGGGTTTCATATGTGTAACGAGAGAACGTTTGGGGATACGCACCATGCGAGTGAATAGCGCAGGATACACAATATGCGATTTTGATGTAAAGTTTGGGAATTACGTATTCTAGCGTCGTGACAAAGATATGAGGCCCCGTACGGACAATACATTCGAAGAATCGCACCTGGGTAAACGCTAGCTTCGCTGATATCTCGAACGGCCGCGCTCTCAACCATGTTCCTTACAGTGAAGCGCTTGATGGCCTTATCTTTTGCGACGCAACGCGAGCAGTTCGAGCAACGAACGAAACCGACGTGGCCACGGCCCTTCTTGTTGCGGCCGCCATTTCTTCTTTTCTTGGTCTGTCAGGGAGAGATTGAGTCAAAGCCCTGTCATGCATCTGAAGGCAATGATGCTAATCCATCACAACTCCGAGAAGAAACCGACTGCGACTCGAGTACAACGAAAAATCTGAGGTTCAGCAAATGGCCTGAAATGACTTACCATGTTGCAAAGTTCCGGGTGTCTTGAAGTCGTCGGACGTTGCTTGTCGTCGATATCACCTGTAGCCCAAAATCAGGCCTCGGCAAGTGCCAGAAAAGCTCTCACGCTTCTTACAAGGTAAACCTGCCCTAAGTAAATACTGCCTTCGTCTTTGGCAATGTTAATTCAGCTCTACATGAGTACATACTGCTCTTAGTAAAAGTTCTCGACATCTCACTTGAGCGATCAGAGCTATATTTCATATAGCTGTTACTAGTTAGGCCAAACAACATCCTCTACATCCCACGGGCTTTGAACATCGCGTAAGCCGTGAAAGGAAATACTACGAAAAATGCTGTGCTATGTTCGACCCCTATTTTCTTGTTTCGCAGCTTCACCTCCGTTCACGATAGCACCTCCTCTATAATGGCAAAGAAGTCCGAAGTCTTTGACGATAGCGACTCCGTTGTTACTGCACCTTCCTTGTATGACACAATTTCTGTGTTTGCATTAGCAGATCCAATCCAATGCAGTTGACCATCTGTATTTTCCTTTCTTCGAACGAAGCAGGAATACACCGCCGTTCTATCTGGCATACGTGATATTGCCTTCGCTCCCGATTTCACCCCTTCCTCTGGGGCCCAGATCGTCAATGCCTGCGCTGCTGCTCTTCCAGCTGCAAAGTTCTCCGACATCCTGCAAACATCCAATATTGAGGGCCACACGGCGTTGTATTGGGCAATTGTGAATAATCGGCCAGAGGCTCTTTCTGCGTTTACTAGGTTCATCCCAATTTTTTCGTCTGGTTGCTCGTCCGACTTGCGTCTGGCGTGTATGACAACCAGCAACCACGCATTGTTTACGCAGCTGAATCTTGGAGGTAATCATAAGTACACTGCAATGCCCACCCGAGAGAAGACGCCATAAGGATAGAGGATCCGCTCGTTATTTTCTTCCTCTTCAAGATTTTCCTTCGACTTCTTTGCCTTGGAAGTTACTTTCGCTTTCTTCGCAGTGGATGCTGGCTTCGAAGGGGCGGGTCGCTACAAAGAAGTTCAGGCAATGCCCTTGGGGCAACAAAGGCTTACTGACATTACGCCTTTTAGTAGCCTCTTCGGCATCATCATCATCCTCGTCTTGAACCTCAGCGATCGCCTCTGCAAAGTCCTCACCGAATTCCTCCGCTTCGTCCTAGAGAGCAAAAGTGATTTAGTACTAACCTTCTTCTTAGGCGCTCTCTTCCTCGCTGGTACCTGCTTCTCAGCGGCTTTGTTCTCAGCGGCGGGCTTGCTCGCAGGCACATCCTTCCTTGGTCTCTCCTCCGACTCTCCCTTATCTTCAGCGTGCAACGATGCTGTAGCTTTCTGAAAGACGAAATGAGAATTCAGGGGTCGACACCTGCGTCTTTCTTGGATTCAGCGTGTGCCCTCTTCTCGGGCTTCTCTTCATCCTCTCCGTTTCGGGGACATCCTCGTCGGCAATCTTGCCTTCGTCCCATGCCTTGCGGACCCGCTCCTCTGAGTTCGTCGAAACCATCGAGCTTAACGGCGGCTTCAAATTGAAATTTAATCTTGGATATGATCTTGCTAGTCGTGCAACTCCAATGGCGCCATGTACTATCGATCTAATGTCAGAAGGCAACCGTTGAACATGATATGTCACTCCATAGCTAGTGGCCCCCCTGAAGTCGACGATAAAGTCAACACGAAGGTCCCCTTTGTCCATTTGGTTACCTTGTAGCAAATGTTGGATGAAAGAAAACATCATTATACAATTAACTTGTGCGTAGCGCAGGGTTTGGGACTGTCGATGCAACCGCACATATGAGCAACTCACAAAGTCAACAAGTAGCATGACTTACCATGTTCCAAATTTCTAGGCCGTCTTGATGACGCTGACCCGATGTTATTTACCGTGGATATCGCCTAGTACTAGCACTACCACAGGCTGTACAAGCTTCTTGTACACGGCGAATCTGCCCTAAGTTCAGTCAGATCATCCTTCGATAATCGTGAACTTGTGCAGAACCGTCAAATTTTATTTTGCGATCAGCTCTACTAGCTAGGGCTTTACTTCGCGAGCTCGAGAAAGTGAGCCGCAGAAACCAACTTAGTCTGATAACTAGGTGCAAGCTGCTGAGAAGACTTGACACACAAGGAAATACCTACTCCTGACGTATTGGGAAAAATGACCCCTAATATACCTTCGCCGCCGCTCAATTGCTCCGTAGATGCTGAAAGACTGGGGAAGAAGGCGAGGAAAAAAGGATGAATGTTTGCTGGTCGTCACGAGCTCGTTTCTGCAGCGAAGGCAGAGTTGGCCTCTCGACCGGGAATATTGGAGGTAATGGGGTAAAGAAGGACGTGTGATATGTGCTTGATGAATGGGAAGACACGGCTGCTGCAGATGGATGGTTCGCACAGGTGAGAACTGCTGCGTTTCCGTTATCAGAGGGGATGCGTTGGAAACTTGCTGTCTCCGCATCCGCCATTGTCGCACAGTGGGTACTACAGCCATAAACCAATGACAATGTTTCACTACAACAAGATCGAGGAAGGAAACTGACCTGAAAGAGATGATTGATTAGCGCTCAATTCTGCCGGCTCTGTGTTATGAAGCCGTGGATCAACGTGATCATGCTAATAGTCAGGGTGCTGCGGTTGATAAGCGCGCAGACTGGTACAGTAGAGATGCACTTGATACGAGGGAGTCCATCTTGAATCTTGAGCGGTGGCTTTGAACTGCAAAGAAACCGGTCTGACGGACCATACTGACACACAGCTCGTGTGAAGGATCGTTCCTGTATGGTCTTAGATGGTTTTGTAGGTCGCATGAAGACCCATTCGCTGGCTGCGAAACCACCGACAAGGAAAAAGGTCGAGGGTTATTGAAGTTGAACCGTTAAGCCGATATGTCGAATCTAAAACGAAAGGTTGGGAGCGTTCATCGCTCCATTGTATAGGAATAATAAGTAAGATAGATCATTTAATTTAATTTTTTAGAAATTTGCAGCTTTGGCTCCTTCACCACACCTCAAATCTCCGCATGTTCGTGGATCACTAGGCCCACTCCACGACAAGATCGCCAACAGACGTCATGTATGCCCTAATGACCTTGTGGACCTTTCACTGGCCTCAATATACTTGTGCCAGTTCCACTAGCGCGTGCTGCATGAGCTGCCGTAGATTCGTGTCCAGCCGTCTTACACGACATGACGAGTAGTTGCGGTGAGTAATACGGTGTAAGGCGTCATTCCACCACTGCTCATCACGTAAGACAAGGCGGCTGGCAACGAGACTAGCACTATGGGCGGCACATGCTGTCTCCTCGAATGAACCGCCTTCATTGGAAGAATTTCACCGCACTGTCCGGAGTTTGTGATCCAAAGGTTGGCACCATCGAGGTTATGCGCCAGCGCCCAGTGAATCCTGATGCAATGTCCCTCTTTGCACTCTGATCTCTATGCATGTCATGGTTGACACTCTCGTGCTCTGCCAGATCAAAAGTAATCCATTGACACCTCAAGGAGTTCCATGCCATCAAATGAACCCAATCGAGGTCCTAGATCCTTACGAATCGACGTTACCGAGATAGTTCATATAGGAGAGTTTGGGATATCTTCCACGTTTTTCCTCTGCGGAGTGAGTACTCGTGGTGTACGCTTTCTTGTTGGGGACTGAGAGCTTCCTAGGGCACCCACACCACCACAAATGTATCCTATAAGAATTGCTGTGACACGTGTCGTGATAGTCCAGCTAAAGAGTAGTACAAACCCTAACCTTACCGATTTACACGACCTGCAGAAACAAGTGTCCTCTGTCTGTACACCTCGGCTGGTGCTGAATGACAGTGAACAGTGAAATAAACAAAATCACGCTGTTCCAATTGAAAATGTGCAGCGATCGTTCCACCGGTAACTGTTGAGGTGTTAGTGTAAAATTGTTTGAACGACTTCGTCTATCTCCAAGTCCACCTGTTGTTGAGGTACCACTGAAAGAGTCGCCACATGTGAATGCTGAGTTCTGTTTGTCCAAACAAGCCTGACTGAAATATCTCCCAAGAACACTATTGCTCTTGTCGAAGCTTCTCAACAATATAACCAACAATAAACGCACGGTCAATATGCAGGTCCGTGCGCTGTGTGGCAGGCACACTGGTCGGACTTTGAAGGTGTAGGGCCATTCAACAAAACTGTCGCGTCGAGATGAACACCCAACATAACTTTCTTTCGCTTCCACACTTGTGCTTTCTCAAATTCAACACTCTCAGCGATGTCTGACAACGAGGGAACCACCAAAAAGAGCGGTTATCGCCTAGAATACGCGTCTTCTGCCAGATCCAAATGTAAAGGTATGGCATGGCATATTACTTCTTGACTTTGTGAGTTACTCATGCGGCTGCATCGACAGGTCCCAAACCCTGCGCTGGTGCGCGTACAGTTAATTGTAACGGTGTCTTCTGTCATCTAACATTTACTACAGGTAACCAAATCGCCAAAGGGGAACTTCGTGTTGGCTCTATCGTCGACTTCAGGGGGGCTACTAGCTAGCGAGTGACATATCATGTTCAAAGGTTGCCTTCTGATATTAGTTTGGCAGTGCATGGCGCCATTGGGGTTGTACGACTACCAAGATCATATCGAACATGAAAGCTCAATTTGAAGCTGCTGATGAGCTCGATGGTTTCGACGAACTCAAAGATGAAGACAAGGAGCGCATCCGCAAGGCATGGGATGAAGGCAAGGTTGCTGACGAGGATATTCCCGAAACTGCGAGGAAAGCTGCTGGAGATGAGGCTGAAGAAGACGAAGACAAGCCCAAGAAGAGGGCACCAGCGAAATCCAAGAAAGACGCAGGTGGAGAGGATGGTGAGAAGCCAAAGAGAAAACGTGCACCTGCAAAGGCCAAGAAAGCGGAGGACGAGGGAGATGAAGATGTTGAAGAGAAACCAAAGAAGGCTCCTGCGAGGAAACCTCGTGCAAAGGTAGGGTGTTTGCAGAGCTATGGACGCCTGAATTCTCATTTCGTCTTTCAGAAAGCTGCAGCTTCGTCGGACGCTGAAGATAAGGGAGAGTCTGAGGATAAACCCAAGAAGCGTGCGCCTGCGAGAAAGCCTGCCGCCGAGAAGAAAGTCGCCGAGAAGAAGGCCCCAGCGAGGAAGAGAGTGTCTAAGAAGAAGGTTCGTACGACATTACTTTTGCTTTCTCTGAACTTACCCTTGCATCTCTCTAGGACGAAGAAGAGGAATCCGGTGAGGACTTTGCGGAGGCGATCGCTGAGGTTCAGGATGAGGACGAGGAGGATGCCGAAGAGGCTACCAAGAAGCGCAAGGTCAGTTAGCTTTTCCTTTTGTTGCCCCAAGGGATTGCCTGAACTTCTTTGTAGCGACCCTCTTCTTCGAAGCCAGCATCCACTGCCAAGAAAGCGAAAGTAACTTCCAAGGCAAAGAAGTCGAAGGAAATTCTTGAAGAAGAAGAAGACAACGAGTAGATCTTCTGTCCTTATGGCATCTTCTTTTCTTCGTTCCCTCGAGTGTTCATCAAGTATCCACGATTTCACGCATTCATAACATTGTTATGTGTTGATGTAACTTGTTTGAATTCTTTTGTATGCTGTTGAGTAATTTAAGCCTCACATGTATGATCGTTCAATTGCGTGAAGCCATTGGTCCTGAGGCCTGAGTGCTGTGCTTGTATTCGTTCGCGTTACCTCCCCTGCTTGCATCTCTCGCAACATGTTGTGAGAGATGCAGACGGAGGTAGGAGATGTTGTTCTGAGAGACATATGCATGCGAATAGTTCGAAAACGGTGCAGAAGGACTGGAGCTGATATTATCATGCATATAGTGACCCTCATGTCTGTACTTGTCTACGTATTGTAAGGATGGAGCTTTGACGGAGCTTGAGTGTTTCTTCCCGCGGAAGCAAATAACTATTAATGCTATGTGCGAACTTCGCTTGAGCACTTTTTATAATTAAGAGTGATTTGTGTAAGTAGTAGCGCATATATAGCACTTTCTGGCATTGGAACTTTGCAAGGGTCGCTCTCACTACCTCTCCACTACCTCTCCATCCTGCTGCTGCACCATGATGTTGCACAATGCTATGCCCTCGTCAAAATACCCATGTACAGCTGAAAACCCGCATTCATGCCCACACATTGTCACCAGGAAGTGACTTGTATGTGCCCTCTTGGAAAGCAATGGTAGTCATCGCAATTCCTTCATTGGACTTGGCCAGAAGCTGAGCGTAATGTGCTCAAACACTAAGGATGATTGATGAGGCCTTGGTGCAGCCCCAGCAAAAATCACAGCATGCCAATCTGTAAATTTCGAGTTCCTTTTTTCACTTTTCCTTACTTTTTTCTATGGCTGCCACATGCAAAACTTGTGGCTGAACAATCATGTTACATTATTATCAATGTCTCTTTGCGAAAAAATCTGACAGCAGTACATCTTACTCATTGAACACGAAACTCGACCCTTTCCCTATTTTTCTGTTGCAAACAGCAATAATGTTATCTCCAGCTTTGCATGCAGGGTACCTTTGTGATCTACATATGGAGTATTACTACAAAACAGCATCAGTCAGTTCAAGTCGACCTGAGAAAATTCAAAGGAGAAGACTTACTCATGCATCACTCAATCACCCAACTCAGAGATGAGGCCTAGGCACCAACTAGAGGGCTGTTGTTCAGACGAAGATCTTTCAGATTATGTGGAAGCAAATAATAGTCCCATAATGAATCATAAGACAATCAGTACATCTTGGGTTGCTTGAGTCAGAATGAATCTAAACCTACTGCTGAGGGACGAGTGACAGACCACCTGTCTTCATGAAATCAAATGCAAATTCCAGTGCTTTAGGTGGGGTTGTACAGCCAGGTCTCCATCTGTGGGCCTCAATCTGAAGTACAGCATTTGGACATGCTGGACAGCTATGGTGAGAAAGACCAATCTCGAAGTGCCATATCACACTGGGTAGCTTCATGTAGAAGTGCAACCACCATATACGTCCTACAAGAATTTGGACATTGCATTAATATAAGTAACAAAGCAAGAGACATAGATCACCCACCCCCTGCAACAAATTTGAAGTGCATGTTGTGTGTAGTGCACAGGCATTTCTGGAACATCCTGATCTGCAGAGCAGCAACAAACTGGTTTACAGGTTCATCAAATGCATGTACCTGAATCTCATCTGGCAGGCAACCCAAAGAGCATCTCAAATGCTTGTCCTCAGCTGATTAGCATTCATAAATCCATGGTCTCTTGGGTGGGCATTGTAATGTACTTATGGTTACCTCCAAGATTCAGCTGCATAAACAATGCATGGTTGCTGGTTGTCATGCATGCCAGACACAAATCGGATGAGCAAAGTTCAAACTGATGAAAATTGGGAAATGAACCCAGTAAATGCTAAAAGAGCTTCTGATCAATTATTCACAATTGCCTGATATAGCGCTGTGTGGCCCTCGATATTGGGTGTTTGCAGGATGTGGGAGAACTTTGCAGCTGGGAGAGCAGCAGTGCAGGTATTGACAATAAGAATCATGGAGGAAGGGGTAAAATCAGGAGTGAGGACAACATCATGAATGTGAGAGAGAACAGTGATACATTTCTGCTTCATTCAAAGGAAGGAAAATAAGGGTGGTTGACTGTGTGGGATTGAATCTGCTGATAATGCAGATGTAAAAATTGTGCCATATGAGGGAGGTACAGTGGAAACAGAATTGCTATTGTCAAAGACATCAGACTTGGTAGCCATTATGGAGCAAGTGGTGAAGGTATATTAGGGGTCATTTTTCCAAATACATCAGGAGTAGGTATTTCCTTATTTGTCAAGTCTTCTCATGAACCTTGCACCCTACTTATGCTTGGTTTGAGCCTGCAGTTCACTTTCTTGAGCTCGCAAAGTAGAGCCCTAGTCTGCCCTAGCCCTAGCTAGTAGAGATGATCACAAAATAAAATTTGATGGTCCCACACCTTCCAGCAGTGTGCTTCTTCCAGACCGCCGGACATGATCTCCAGACAGGTCTGCTCCACCGGACCTAACCCCGATTTAGAATCCCCCTTACTTCCAGCCCTCCGGCTTCTGTTGATATCTGCCTGCTTATTGATCTCTGGTACCTGTTTCATCTCCAAGTTCATTTCTTTATGATCTGTCTTACTTTACTTGATCCATTTGGACTTACTAATATACTCATCATATGCTTTCCTCACTGCCTCTGTACTCCAGATTACTGATCATTAGCTATACCTATAGTATATAAACTCCTGTACTTATTGTAAATACCTCAGTTTGAATATTATACATAGTCCTGCTCATTCCTGCCTCTCCGGACTTGAGTTCTCCGACTCTTGTCATTCTCCGATACTAGACTAGGGTAGACCCCTAAGTCTATTTCTGTTACTGGCTCTACCTCTGTTCTTTTCTGCTACCGGCTCCGGCCTTAAGCAGTCTAACTCTTTGATTTGTATCTACAGTACTACCGGGTTACATACTACCGGACTTAGTACTAATGGACCCCCTGGAATTAGGGGCATGTACTCGGGTAAGGGGCGCAGCGCACGAGCTGAAGCCAAGCCCCTCAGATCTAGTCCTCCCTTGAGCATGGCCTTAACAGTCATCCAACTCCTTAGGAGAAAAAGTATGAGAAGCAGTGGATAGAGAGTTGGATTGGATTTAGAGACTCCTGGAGAAATGTGTGGGTGATGTATGATGGGACCATTGTAGTCCTATTTTAAAAGCCAGGAATTGATGAGGACACCTGTTTCACTTATAAATCAAATTATGGGCTCAATCTTCAGGTAATTGATTTTTTTCTCTAACAATCACCATTCTGATTTAATGTATAGGTTGGAAACCTACCATATAATCTTTGAATTGTTGATTATGATCATAGATTGACTGGCTCTGCTCATGATGTTTCAGTATTTGAGCACACTGCTACAGTCAAACACTCTGACTCGTTTTTTGATGGTGATGAGTTTGCCTGGATGGACTCTGCCTATCCAGTTGCCTGGTGTTCAATTACCATACATAAATGACCAGCTTCCCTTTACCCTGAGAACACCACCTTCAATCACCTGGTTTCACACTTTTGTGTACATTCTAAACATTGCATGGGTGCCCTAAAGGGGAGATGACAATGTCTACATAGATTAAGGACTGTTATTAACTTAAAGCACCAACACAAAGAGGCTTGTCAATGGATGACAATTGCAATAATTCTTCACAATATTGTTATTGGGGTTGAGGGGGCCATGTAAGGTGCATACTTTAGTCCCATTCATACCTAGTATGAGGAAGAGAAAGATAGAGGACTTGCAGATTTAGCAATAGAAGGAAATGATAAAGGTGGAGGTGAGCAGAAGCAGAGGATGTTGGTTGAAGAACTGATTGCATTCAGAGAAATGCAGTGAGGACATTAAATGTATCATGTAGGGTGGTAATGTTAAGTGAACAAATAAATGTATCTTACTCAGACTTGATCTTGTCCCAGTCAGGAGAATATTGAACCCTCTTTATAGAGGGTATTTCCACCTCATCAGCTTTGTTCCTGTTCAGCTCTTTAAGCTTCCTTCAATATTCCTCAACCTCCCAAATTCCAGCCTTAAATTCCTCCAGGAGAAGCTGCTGGTTCTTAAGATTAATCTCATCTCATACATGGTTGTTGATGTTCTTGAGGTTGCCTCTGATTGTTTTGTCAGACTTGAGCAACAGTTTCAAAATACTGGCTTACTACTGAAGGTTATTCAACGCATCCTCAAAGGTCTGCTTTTTCAGAAGCTTGGAGATGTATCTTAGGGGAGGCCTCAAAATTTGTTCAAGTGATCAGAAATCAGAATAGTGGGACATTATTTCCTGGGCACTTTTTTGAATTCTGGGGAAATAATTTGACATGGTTCTTGCATAACTGCAGCTGCCATTGTATTACTTTATACCAAGTGAACAATCTATAATGAAGTGAGTGGGTTTGTGATTACTTATTAGTTCCATTGATGATAGTTATTCCAGTAGAAAATGTTATCCATGCATTCCTGGCAAGAATTAGTCTTTAGGGATTCCAGCTGTGACTAACATGTTATGTACCGGAGGGAGTTGTACTTCCAGAGAGCCCACCTATAATAGATCTCAAAAAAATATCAGATGAAGAATGCTGCAAGATTATGTTTGGATTGCCAAAAATTATGCAGAAGATCATCCTCATATCTCCTTTTTGATGGGACCAGAGCCAGCTCTATACTATAGGGCCACCTGAGGATTGGATGTTAGTGCCACACCCACATGATAAAGACCCAGGAGATGGCTATTTTTATCCATGCAGCCAAACCTACCACCTTAATACTGCTCCAGATTCCTAGTTCCAAAGGCAATACTACTATTTCTTAGATTATGATACAATCTCAGCACCTCAGTTGGTTAAGCATCTCATTAGGATTAAGACCCACCTGGTAAGTCATGAAGTCAACTTCAGCAATGGCACTGCAATACCAAGCCCAACACCCAGAATGCTCCAACCAATCTCTAGTATCTCCTTCACTCAAACAGTTGATAGAGACCCTCAGCAGATACTTACAGTTACCTGCCTGCACATCTATGATTCACTGCAACAATATCCTGAATATAGTATGATCTGTGCCCTCATGCAAAATCTTCAAGGGTAGACCTGGAGACAAGAAGGAAATAGTGCAATATTCCATCTTCCAGGGTTTCATTGCAATAATAGATCAAAAAAAGGAGTGGAGGGGACCAGCATGGAAGGATCCTACAACCTTGCATTAATGATTATAAAGGGCTAAGGCCTTGGGACACTGAGGCCAGCTTTGTAATCAGCTGGGTCAATTGCAGATACTCAAATAAAACAAGTTCTCTAACTTTTTCATAAAATATACTGACTCATTCTCCTGCTAAGCATCTCCCATGACAAATGGGAGGTGTTTGAGTTCATGATGCATGATAACAATGCCTTTTCATTTGCTTTCTTGGATCCAGGCACTATTGGATGCCAGTTGAATGTATCCAGCCTTCATCAAGGTAGTACCCTACTTTTGTCCATCAGCAGTGAATAGGGGTCCTGGCATACTGACATTGAGATGACCCTGTCACATTTACACTCCTCATCATGTTGCTATGGCTCCCACCTGGTATGTGTATTTATTTCATGGCCACTAGATGCATAATCTTATATAATATAGGGAGTGATCCTGGGGCATTCTCTTTGGGACACACAGGTCTGTATGTAAGGGAAATAAATGCTCATGTCATCTTCCTTGTTTTCAAAGGGAACAACATACACTCTGGATATGCACCCTAAGTGAGCACCAGTAATAATGGACTCAAATGTGGACAGGGGGGTACCAAGTCATGAGGAACTTGAAGCTTCATGAAACCTTGCTGGTCTAGAGAACCAGTGTGTGTATGTCTGTTACATCCTCCAAGTAGGTTCAACCAGGTGTTTTAATGTTGCTGTCCAGGAGCATAGTGCATTTAGTCAATAGGTGACAAAGGGGGACATATATTAAAATTTTGCAGCAGATGGGGCAGCCATCTTAGGAGATGCCCATCAAGCATGGCTTGGATTGGAGCACACTTTCTGCTATTGGAATGTGGCTATTTTAGCTGGCTACATGTCCATTCATCCAGATGCCTTACTGCAGAATTGCATGCAGATTGAAGGAGAAGTCATTCATCCTGTACACATCCCTTTATATCCAGTAGAGCAGTTCTACCAGGTTCAGCACATGCAGGGTCACCTGATATTTTACCAAGATATGACACATGCTTCATATCCAAAAAGCCCAGCTCAAACA
Organism: Suillus ampliporus; assembly: GCA_016584345.1. Classification (NCBI taxonomy): domain Eukaryota; kingdom Fungi; phylum Basidiomycota; class Agaricomycetes; order Boletales; family Suillaceae; genus Suillus; species Suillus ampliporus. The sequence goes on along the minus strand of JABCPV010000086.1, from coordinate 109,696 downwards.
CCATCAGCAGGGATATTCCACTATTGAACAGGGTGGGGGTTTACCTACAACATACACTACAATGCCACTTCTAGAAGGAGGGGTTAAGAAGGTCTGGAAACCAAGCTGCGGAACAGGAATGGAGCATTATTTACATAGAAAGGAAGTGAAAGAAGGCACCATCCAATACTACTCCAAAGTGTACCAAGCAACCAAGGATTCAACCAGCCTCCCAACCAGTGGGGTCCAATAGAACCAGGACTGCAGACAGCACAAGTTGGCCTGACAGTTCATTGACAGATTTGTCAGAGAAGGAGACTATAGAGAGGAAGGGAAGTATTGTTGAGGATGAGGATGAGGACAAGGCAGGGTCTGAATGTGATGAGAGGGAAGAAAGTGACTCAGATGACAAAGATGAAATAGAAGTGGAGAAAATAGTGGGCCTGAAGATCTTGAAGGTAATGCAAGTGGTGCCAGGTCACATACCATATAAGCTGACAGGCTTAAATAATTGTCATAAGAGGTATAGAATAAGGTGGATGGGCTATGCAGCCTATCATGATACCTATCTACCTGAAGAAAGACTCTGGTAAGTGATTTTGCATCAGTCCATCCTTTTAAGCTGATGTGCTGTGGCAGCAATGCTGCTGAAGCTTTGTGTGACTTTGATTAAGAGAGTTCAGTCTCCAAGTATTCTAGGATCAAGGTTGAGACCATGATGAAGACAAATCACTTGAAGGTTGATAGTGAAGGTTGGTTCAAAATTGTAAATCTAGCAAGGATAAATTTAATACTACTTTGACAGTGCTTAAGGCCCTTGCAAATGCAGCAGATCTGAACTGTCTTATCTCCCAGAAGAACTTAATTGAAGAAGCTCAGACTCATCTTGAACATAACAAAAAAAGCACCACATCATCCTTTCAGGATATCCTGGAAATGTCAAGCCAAGAAGCTAGTTTCAGCTCCAATCTGGCTCAATTTTATCTGGAAAACTGGGACAATACTACTGCATTCTCCATTCTCCATGACATCATCAACACTATGGCAGCAATACCAGCCACACTTGTTCACAGGGATAAGGCTGACAAGACTGCACAGTTTGCATTCTGGCAGACTGACTGCACAATACTCACCATCTATAATTGGTTGTCCATCACTGGACCCCATTTTGCATACATGCATGTATGTCATTTTCAGGAGAAAGGCTTCCAATCTCTTGAAAAGTTCTTCCCAAACTTTGCAAACCTCACTAAGCATATCCTATAGTATGTGGAGGCTGTTCTTGAGGTAAAAGATGGGAACTATGACAGCACATCATTAGAGAAAAAGAGAGAGGTGCCTGGGGAGCTATTCTCACTAAATTCTGGAGATACAAAATATCTTCTGGTGGTGAAGGCAAGCCAGCTCCAGGTCAGTGGCAACTCTATGAACCATACTGCTGCAGACACTTTTACAATCTTCATCTTCAACATGTTCATGCTTCCACATCTCAACAGCATCTATATGGACAGCACTTGTAACTTATCCTCCCAAAATAGAACCATTGCTGCAGGCACCGTCTTATCAGCAGTTGTAAAGCACTTTGGTGGGAATGATGCAATCCTGGCTACTTCTGGATGGCACAAGGTTATACAATCCCTCCACCACATCTTTGACAGGAGAAAAAAAAGAAGATGATCTTATTGCCTCCCTCTCCCATGATCCCATTACTTCATCTGTTGAACTTGAGGTGTAGTTGGAAGAAAATGTCAGTCTGAAAGCTCCAGAGGTGACTTCTCACATTGGCAATCTCTGCTGTAATTTTGCTCAATTTGCTGATCAGATCAGGCTCTTCTCCCAACAAAATTCTAACCATAGTGCCCCCAAACCCAGCCAATACAGTCATATGCCTTGGGCAAAAGACCTACCCCTTATTCCTAGAAATCTCTTGCCTTCAAGTGGCCTGAACTATGGTTCACTGGCAGTTGTCATGCATGAAAGCTTCAATCAACATTATGACCACCTAACTGAAGATGAGTATGTGAGGTGTGTCATTGATGGACTAATGGCCGTAGTTGGACATACTTGCCAACAATCCTCAAAGGATCCAGACCACTATAGTATCTTTTATCTAAATGGCCAGTATTTAGCTTTTATCCAAAGGTATTTCACTGTCAAGCCCATCACCACCAAAGAGGGGATACCCAACATACTGATTTACATGTTTCTGGAGCATGGGAGCATCACAGAACTCTTTACAAAGAAGCACAACATGATCTTTTCCAATGCTGAGCACTATATCACACTTTACCAAAATGCCCAGCAAAATAGATAAAGGTGTTCAAATCCTCAGGTGTGGGAAAAATTCTGCCACCATCTGGAGCTCCCTGGCCAGCAAGCCATTGGGAAGAGGGCTAATAGCACCACAACCATGACCATTGAAGAGAAGATCAAGCCATCAGATGTCCAACAAACCTGGCTTATGCTCCTAGGGGTCATGGCAGGTCAGAATCCTGCTGAATTTACTGGAGCAAAAGTGGAATTTTCAGTACTTTGGGATTGGCTTGCTCAGTGCAAGTTTAATGTTTTTATGTCAGGCTTGACACTCCTACAGTTCTGCTACAACATGGTTGTATTGAATGTTTGTATTGTTCTGATGTCTTCTTAGATAGCAGATCTATGGAAAAACTCCACAAAAATTGTATTCTAGGCAGGTATGAGGCATGAGCACGTGCTTAGAATGAGGTCTATGCCTGATGAGAACAAGTGAGGCATGCATCCTTTCTTTTCCTCACTCTCACCACTCGTCAAATTTCTGCCAGTTGCTGCTCAAGTCCCATCACACAACTACCAGCCTGCTTAATAAAAAAAGATTGTTTATCCAATTCTTAAGTCTACCTGTAATGAATTGTCTTCTATCTGACCCGCATGTGGAAGTTTATCCAGACTTCACTTTGGCCTTCTATCAAACAAGTCGTGTACCACTTGTAGCACTAAATAACACTGAGGAGGAAGCTGCTACACTTTTGCAAGCCATATGGGTCACTACCAACGCAGCGCAACATATTCAATGGCAAGATCAAGTAGCAGCAGACCACATTGAGGCTGCGGAGAACCAATGTTTGCTCGACGACAGCTTCAGGCCCAACGTCTTGCAGATGCCACAGTCAATGAAGAAGAAAAGAAAAAGAACAGACTCAACCTTGCCCTTGCCCTGAGTAAGGGCCATGAGACCACTGGCATGGTCTACACCTGGTGCGGACGAAATTGTAGTTGGCACGAATGCTGGATGGTCTTTCCAAAGACCATCCAGCATATTATACCATGGGAACTCCATTAGAACTTGTTCTATAATATTTTGTAGATTAGTTTGATAAATTTAAACAAAAAAGACATACCTCACAGATTTTTTGCCCCGCTGGCATCCAGGGGGTTGACACCAGCCCCGGTCTGCCTAAAGGAAGCGCGATGCTTCTTGTATTTAGTCTTGAGACTGATATTGATGGTTAGTTGATCATATAAGAGGGGGGGAAATACGTACTAAGTAAGATGATTGGTCACTGCATTCACAAACTTATGGTGATCCTCAGCGTATGCGGTCCCATAGTCCACATCGTTCTGGAATACAGTTTCGGCGATACTTGCCCATATTGTACTTTTGCTCCCAGGAGAGGGTTCATTGATTGTCGGATCGCAGGCCTTTTTCGATTCGTAAAATAGGATGCGGCATTCAGCAGGATGAGTGTTGAGATACTGTACAAGAATTGTGGTCTGATTAGAGTCCCATCTAACCCTAGATGCAGGGGCTTCAGGATGGGTGGTAGCAGAGCTAGGAGCTGGAGGATGGCTGGTAGATTGGGTGGTGGTAGTAGAGAGATCAACTCCTCCTCGTCCTCTCGTACCATGAGTTACATGTCCTCTTCCTCTACTGCTACACGGGGGCCTTTGGGTCGTCATCGAGGGTTTATAGATGTTCTTGATCTTCGCTTGGAGTCATTCTGAACGTCGTATATGGGGGCGCTCTGCAGGCATCTTGCCTGTACTCTACAAAAGTTCAATTTCAGACTCCGATTGCGTCTGCCGAACGTTCTGTACATTCTGAAAAAGGTCCCATTAATTTTCACAAGCTTTTTCACAGCCTACTTTGAATACCATTAATCTAAGCTTCACATGTACAACTGTTCAATCATCAAGAAGTATCACTTGGTGACTAAGCATGTGTTCACTCAAACCAGGTCACCTTCCCACTGTGAAAAGCAGGTAGGTTGTTCTAGAGGCATACATATGCGAACATTGGCAGGTTACAGTACATGGAAGGCTAAGTGCACAGATAGGATTGCCAAGGTTGAGACAAATCTACACAGCTGTCATATCCCACATCTCCAGTACCTCCACTTCCATTTCAGTCATGCACTTCCATCAGATCACTAGACCACTAGACCTGACTTCCACACAGATCTGTTCCACCAGACTTATCTCCATATAGAACTCCCCTCTTTTTCTAACCCCCGGCTTCTGTGATTTTCAATCAATGACTGATCCCTTGTACTTATTTCATCTTCAGTTCCATTTCCCAATGATCTGTTATACTTATGATGATCTGTTATACTTACTAATATGTTTCCATATGCTCCTTTATAGCCTCCTGCATTCCAGATTACTAATCCATTGGACCTCTGTAGTATATAAATCTCTATACATACCTGTAATATCCTCAGTTCAAATATTATACATAGTTCCTGCTCATCCCAGTCCCTCCAGATTCAAGGTACACAAAACCTCTGTCAACTTCAATCAAGGACCTGGGTTGATCCCTAAGTCTTTCTCTACTACCAGCTCTACTCTCAGGTAGTCTAACTTTGTTCTGTTTCTACTACCGGCTCTGGCCATAGTTGTCATGAATCTGTTCAACATTTGTTTTCAAACCTTTCTAAGTCATTCTCTAAGACATTCACAATCATCATAAGAACCTACATGCAATTAGATTAAATTAGATCCCTGATAAGATAAGATGGATAACTGATAAGATCACCACATCTATCATCTTGCATCACTCATATATGTGAAACCTCATCATTAATCCTCAGTTGGAGAGACCCTTATAAGCTGTCTCTTATCTCTTATATCCAAGTCCTATAGATTAGGCAAACCCCTGAACATTCCTTTGGTTAGACATAGTCACCAATCCAATCATGTGACCCTTTCACAAGTCACACCAATACCTCTTCACTCTGAACCCTTTACATCAGAACCTGTTGTACAGTCATAGCTAGATCCTATCTCTCAGAAGTATCAGACATTGTTTGGCCATAGAGCAAGCAAATTGGTTTTGTCAGCTCCATCTTTCAAAATTTCCACATTCATCCTATTATATTTGCAGTGACCAAGGATGAGGAAGGGGAGACCATTCGTATTTGTATGGATGGGAATCAAGGTTTGTATTAATACAAAGGTTCCTTGACGGCCTGGTGAGTGCTTCACAGTGATTACATGGCACTCAAGCTAGAAGCATACTCACTACCAATGATCCTGGAGAACCCTGACCATCACTGATTAGATCTGACAAGTCATAGTCACATCTATGATTCTGATTCATCTCTAGATGCATCTCATCTCCAATCCTTAATCCCCATCAAACCCTGATGATTCCTTAAATCCCCATCAATACTTCTTAGTTACAGAACTCTCTCATACTCCCTTCCATTCTGATCTTATAATATGTCATCAGAAGACCTCCTCCTATTGGGTGATATGATACCCTGAACCCTGGTGCAATATTATGACCTCTTTAGGACTAATAGTTACTTCCTTTAGACATAGTCATTCTCACAAACCCTATAGTTACCCTTTATGGCCTTGGTCCATGCACAGTCTCCAGTAGTATATATAGTGGACAGCAGTTAGTAGTAAACCTTAGACTTAATCTCTTCATTGTTACTCCTGTAGTAGACCTTAGATATGAACCCTCAATCATATTCCTTATCCTTGATGAGTCCCAGTGGTGTGATTCCTTTGCTTTGCCTTAGGGTTTAGTAAATGGTCATAATAATAGTAGTCTACTCCCTTTTCATATTCGACACAATCAGGTCATCTACAACTGGATCTATTAGTACTACTGGATCCCCTGGAAACCAGGGGCATCTCAGGTAAGGGGCACAGCACATGAGCTGAAGCCAAGTCCCTCCCTTGAGCACAACCTTAACAACAGCTGTACATGCAAATGTGAGTTCACATGTGTAGTTATGGTATGGTGAGGCCCTATGTCCTACTACTAGCCATCCAATGACATAAAGAAAAAATACAATGTCAGCAACTATACATATGATTGTTAGCACTCAATTATATTCCTTCACAATCATAGCCATCATTGTGACTAACATCACAACATCTGCCAGCCAAAGAATGAAGAATTCTAATGCTACCATCTGTAGCATAAGGGTCATTGAATGCAGCCATAGTAAGTCCTGAGGAATGCAATGAGAAAGAAATAGTAGAAATGTTAATTACATAATGTACATTCACCATATCCCACTCCAAATCTAAAACTATATATGTGGCCTGGTTGCTGAACAGGATTGCAATAAAGACAAAAGTGAGGGTAATATAAAATATAATGTATGATATGGTGTGGAGATCCCAGTCACCCAGATGCCCACCACAAAGGCAATTGTGGCCACTAGAACAATGGCTAATGTAGCAGCATGACACTTGATTTTGTTTGCTGTTTATGAGCAGAACAGGACCCATCACTTGTCATCTGCCAGGATGTACCTGAAACATAATGGTGTGACCCTGAAACCTGCCCAGAGCCAGTGTTGCCCAAATTGTAGGTGAGTTGGGGCCCCAGATAGGCTGCACCACAGGAGTGTTGGGGTCCTGAACATGCTGCACTATGGAAGTATTGACAGGTTTGTGACATGGCACTAGCATGAACTCAGTAGATATGATGGGCAGATTAGTGAGGGCAGGAGGTATGCTGACAGTATGAGGTATGCTAGCAGTATTGTTAAGGTCATGCTCAATGAAGGAACTTGATCTGAGGGGCTTGGCTTCAGCTTGTGGGCTACACCCCTTACCCAAGTATGTGCCTCTAATTTCCAAGGGGTCTGGTAGTACCAACAGATCCAGTTGTAGATGATTTGGCAGTGCTGGATATGAAAAGAGAATGGACTACTATGGCTGGAGCCAGTAGTAGAAATAGAACAAAGTTAGACTACCTGAGGGTGGAGCCAGTAGCAGAGAAAGACTTAGGGATCAACCCAGGTCTTTGAAAGGAGTTGTGTAACTTGAGTCCAGAGGGACTGGGATGAGCAGGAACTATGTATAATATTCAAACTGAAGATATTACAGGTATGTACTGAGGTTTATATACTACAGAGGTCCAATGGATAAGTAATCCAGAATGCAGGAGGCTATGGAGGAGCATGTGGAAAACATATTAGTAAGTACAACAGATCATTGCAAAATGGAACTGGAGATGAAATAAGTACAAGGGATTAGTCATTGATTGGAAATCATAGAAGCCAAAGGCTGGAAGAAGAGGGGAGATCTATATGGAGATATGTCCAGTGAATCAGACCTATGTGGAAGTCAGGTCTGGCAGTCTGTTGACCCAGTGAAAGTGCACAACTGAAAAGGAAATGGAGGTACTGGAGATCTGGGATATGATAGGTATGAGGTATGCTAGTGGTATGAGGTAAGATGTAAGTATCATTAGTGAGGTATGGGTTGATACATCTTTGGGGCAATAGTGTGGGGGTGCCTACTAGTGCTTTGTGCAATTGTGGGCCAATGACTAAGCAGACAATGGCCAGGCATGATGAGAATAATCAAAAGCAGTGATTGAACATGGTAATATATATGCAAATATTCAGACAATGAGAGTGAGCAAGAAAGATGTCCCCCTGTTTCAGCACTCAGGTGCAAGTTTTTATATCATGGGAGCTGACCTGTAAAGTAAAGTTAGTATATGCCAGCCTCACACAATCTCAAACTAGCCTTGCTTTGAGTGCAGCTGACAAGTTACAGTGGCTCAAAAAAGTGTCTCAATGTTTGTACATTTTCATGTAATTGCATCATTGTGAGCCAGGGTATGGAAATATAATAGGGCTATAGGAACATGTCTAAATGCCTCATATTCAGGCTTGAATCTGAGAAATTCAGCATGGGAAAGTGATGTCATGGAGCAGAGATATGGCTATTCTAGTTTAGTGACTCATTGAAACACTTATTTGACTTTATATCAAAATCATAGAATAAGACCACCTACACATGATATGATCAATGACACATGTCTTAGAATATCATGTGGGATGTGAAAGTATAAAAATAATAAAAATAAAGCCAAATATCAACCTTTTTTGATATCTTTTATTACTGACTGTACAAAATTAATTCAACACTCTTTTTGCACAATTCAACCAGCCTTTTATAGAATATCTCATGTTCTACTTGTGTCCACTAAAGTATTATAAATAAAGTGTGCTATAGACACTATACAAGCCTTTAGAAGTTCATTGGTGATCACCATTCTATGCTTTTTACCTCTACTATTTAGTATGCTATTTGCTTAAATAGTAATGACAAGCCTGCAAATGCTGCTCAAGTGACAAAAAGGCTGTATAATATCTAGAGGCAGCTTAGTACATCTCAGACACCATGTTCTGACTTGGGGGTAAGTGATATCAAGGTTAGAATTAGGCAAAAATATCCCATTCTTTTCTAGCATTGCAGAAGAGGAGATCATAGACCTTACTATTGCCATCCATTCGGCCTCAGATGATTAATTCTAGTTATATCTGCCAATAGTATAATTTTCATTTAGCCATCCATAGTACAGAACTAGTGATATATAGCAGTGTTTACTCTTACTTCTATGGTACTAGATAAGAAAGGGATGTTTTTACCAGATTCTAGGCTTGATACCACTTATCCCCAAGTCAGAACATGGTGTCTGAGATGTACTAAGCTGCCTCTAGATATTATACAGCCTTTTTGTCACTTGAGCAGCATTTGCAGGCTTGTCATTACTATTTAAGCAAATAGCATACTAAATAGTAGAGGTAAAAAACATAGAATGGTGATCACCAATGAACTTCTAAAGGCTTGTATAGTGTCTATAGCACACTTTATTTATAATACTTTAGTGGACACAAGTAGAACATGAGATATTCTATAAAAGGCTGGTTGAATTGTGCAAAAAGAGTGTTGAATTAATTTTGTACAGTCAGTAATAAAAGATATCAAAAAAGGTTGATATTTGGCTTTATTTTTATTATTTTTATACTTTCACATCCCACATGATATTCTAAGACATGTGTCATTGATCATATCATGTGTAGGTGGTCTTATTCTATGATTTTGATATAAAGTCAAATAAGTGTTTCAATGAGTCACTAAACTAGAATAGCCATATCTCTGCTCCATGACATCACTTTCCCATGCTGAATTTCTCAGATTCAAGCCTGAATATGAGGCATTCAGACATGTTCCTATAGCCCTATTATATTTCCATACCCTGGCTCACAATGATGCAATTACATGAAAATGTACAAACATTAAGACACTTTTTTGAGCCACTGTATGTATCTCAGTCATGTCAAAGCAAGACTGGGCAGCTGGAAAAAAGCCTGAGCAAACTTGATAATCTTGCCATGCAGCTGCCAGCATGTAGATGAGAAATGATGGAGTACTACTACTGACAGTAGTAGTACTCCATCATAGTGCTGCCACAGCTTTAAGCTGGCTTTTTAACAAAATGGCTGTAGCATGCTGAGGAAAGTTGTTAAAATCATGAAAATATTTGAGGGAATAGATGAGGTCTATATATTTATAATGAGCTCTTGACTTTTCTCAATTTCGTGGTAGTTCTTATGCTATTGAAGAAAAGCTGAAATGATTTTGCCTAGCTTGAATTCAAACTGATTTCAGCTTTTCTTCAATAGCATAAGAACTACCATGAAATTGAGAAAAGCCGATAGCTCACTATAAATATGTAGACCTCATCTATTCCCTCAAATATTTTCATGATTTTACCAACTTTCCTCAGCATGCTATAGCCATTTTCTTTAAAAAGCCAGCTTAAAGCTGTGGCAGCACTAGGACCGTCCAAATCTAGTAATGGTAATTAGGACTGTGCTCAGAGCAACTCGCTCAAGGTGGTTTGACAGTGGTACTCTTCATTTATTAATTGCCACAGTTCATTAATTCGAAACATGACTATGGAATTAAACTAGTGGATTCCCGGTCACATGAAGCTTCAATGGAGCTTTTACTACTGTGGTGAAGCAGCCTGCGAGCCCCATTGGAACTCGGGCTGTCAACCTTAATAAATCTCTATCCTGTCTTTGGCAGAATCCTACCCTTCTCACACTTTTTCGCAAGACTGGTGACGGCGTTTCCAGTATTTGGTTCCATAGAAATGGATTGTGCATGACACGTCCCGGAAGTGAGAGAACCACTTGAAGGGGCTTACGCGAATTGCTTCCGCGGAACCAAGTCCTCCGTCCTTACATTTCGTAGATGTGAACATTGAGTGTATTCGGACGATTTGTCGCATTAGAACAACAGGCACACCACTCCAATACTCTCACTACAATTTCCGAACAGGCTCTCTCTCTGAGACTATGTCCAGTAAACAAAATGAACCATGTATGCAGGTGTGCTATCAATAATATTTCATACAACATCCTCAAGCGACTCGCCATCATTAGCCCGAGACTCTCCCGACTCTGAGAAGCTCATCTGCAGCGCAGCGATCTCCTCGGCACTCCTGAACAGTGTACTCAGCTCGAATCTGTCATTGCATGCTATCCGGAACTCTTCGGCGCGTGGTGACTTCAAGTCCTTCAAGTACGACAGTACCACGAATGCAGCCTATCCATCATACATAAATGGGTGTTTTAGACGGAAGGGGTGTAAACACAGACCTCGTGATCAAGTTGCACGGGCTCCCTTAGCACTGTGAATAGTATCGATTCAACTTCTTCTTGCGGTGCGTTTGATATTTGTGCGACTTTAGCATGTGCCATGATAGCCATCGGCGATGAAGAGTGTTGCTGGAGGTACTGGGAATTGAATAATTCGAGGGAAACCTCTTCTGGAAGCAGTGAAGTAATAGACTCAGCAAGCACTGATCCGACCGGCGCAGGAATAGGCTCGGGCAACGAGGAGACTAGTGACTCCTGTCAGATAGCAACATTAAATTGGGATCGATCTTACCCGTGTTCTTTAGATGGGCTATCCGCACGTGTAAATCAGGATGTTCGGAATCCAGTGAATGGGCGCGCGTGAGCATCCCAACGGCTTGCAGGTATTTCTCTGTCGGCAAATTAGACATTTACCTTCTGGCTCCAGACTTCAAGGCTCGACTTACTTCGTCGAATAGCAACATCATATATTGCAAAGCAAATTTCCAGATTTCTAGGCACAAGCTCCGATAAGCCCGCCAAATATTTGTCCGCGCGTTCGAGGGGGTCCTCGGCCAAGACCAGTTTCAGGCCTTCTGGGTCATCGTCCCTCTGACGGGGAGGCTCAAGGCCTCTGTCCTCAGACTGGGTGGCTGTGACTGCGGAAAGAATGCGGTTGCGTAAAGAAGACAATGCAAAGGTTACAGAACGACGTGTTGATTCACCCTTTTTGCTGTTTGCACCATCTGCTTCGGGCTGTCCCTTGTGAGCAGCTTTTTTCGCCTTGTTGAGGGCTTTCTTAGAGGAGGAAAGATCTGGGGCGGTTTCTGGGTCTCACGATCAGCTGAGGATGACGCACTGCAACAGAATGCTTACCTGCAGGTTGAAGACTGGGACCGAGAGTTGCGTCATCGTGCAGCGCAACCCATATCTTCAGAAACATCAGAAGATTGACTGTATATACACATTCCACAAGCTCACTTGAACAGTAGCAACTGCTGCATGAATAAAGCCTGGATGTGACCGCACAGTATCCTCCCATTTCAACATCCTGGAAAGGGTGCCATCAGCCAACGAGTCAAACGCGTAGAGTAAGACTCTGACTCGGTGTAAACATTGAGAATCGTTTTTCGTACAGAGTACTGGTGGAATTCGTACTGGTCTTCACGGAATGATTCGAAGACCTGCCAAGGGTTAAGTCTCGATGCCCACAAGAAGGCAAAAAAAACCAAGGGCTCACTTTCTGTATCACATAGTACTTCTTTAAAGCGAGGTTGAGCTTGCCAGCCCGTCGATAACAATCACCCTGCTCGACAAGGTAATGCATTGCCTGCATCTCCTCCAGATCTGCCGCTGCAGGCGCCCCTCCCTAGGTCCGAGAATGGATGAACGCCGAGGAGAAATTTGCATGCCATATGGCGCACTCACCCTCGTGAACATGGAGAATATTTTGTCTGCCTCATCAACCATGCCAGCTCTTAGTAAGTACTTGCCTGTCTTCGTGTTAATGAACCTGTCCTGCCCATCCAACAAACGAGCATCATTCATGGCCCTCGCTGCGCCATGTGGGTCGCCCGCCCGTTTAAGCGCACGGGCGCGTGTCATATAGAGCTCTGGTAGTGTCGGAGTATGTGCTATTGCAATGTCCAATATTTCCATGGCCCGTTTGTGGCGCCCTAGGAAGGAATGATGCTGCGCAAGGAGATAGAGCGTCCATAAGTAGGCTGTGGGGTCGACAGAGTCGCCGGTTGGAGGGGATGAGGCTGCAAAGGTCGCACGGAACTCTTCCACGGTATCTTCGATTACTTGACGTTTGACTGAGTCTTTGTACAGTGGCTTAAGGTCAGCAAAGAGGGAAGGTATCCCTTTAGTGAGCGCGTTGGTCAGGTAGGGTTTGATTAGATCTTTAAAGTCCTGTCCGGCGGCAACATGAAGGGCCAGTCGACGCGGAGCGGTAGCCACCTGGACGTGGAAGTATCCACGGAGCATTTCAAGCGCTCTTTCCCGATTTTCGTCAGTGACATTAGCTGGGAAACAGTCATTACGCCAGATAAAAGTATTAAAGAACAGCACCAACCAAGGTCGATGCCTTGATTAGCAAGGAACCCTTTGTAGTACTCGTAGCAATCAGCATTTTGTGACAGGAGCCAGCGCCAAGTAGCATCTGCCTGTTCCGTCCACGCAGCCTTTTGCTCATCGTCCGCGATGCTCTCCTTCATTTTTGCCAACAAGCGCGCTGTAAAGGATGAAATCGCTCTTCTCAAGACATCAACATCATGTGGTCACACCTTTCATCTCTGTGCTCGCCATGCGATCCAAGACGGAGCCGCCCTTGGCCCTATCATGTGACCCGAGCATATCGAGAGCCGATTGGAAGTCGCCCATATCCTCTAGTATGCGAACGTGGTACATCAATAGCTCCGAAAATTCCACATCGTAAGATCCTACGTTCTGCACACGCGTTATACAAGTGAGCGGTCACAAGGATCTGAATTCACGTACCCGAAGAAATCCTTCAATATATTCAAGAACTTGTTTTGCCTCAACGAGGTTCCCATTAAGCTGATATGCGACCGCGAGACCAACCCAGTGATGTCGGTTGTAAGGCCGCAGGCGGAGGAGATTATGACGGGTCTCTACCAGGCCCTCAAATTGACGCGTCTGTGTTTGAAGGACAGCAGTATCTCGCAGGATATTGAAGTTATCCTTGATTCGGCATTGAGGCACGCCCAAACGAGTCACAACTCAAACGCACCTTATCAAACTTCAACGCCTGCACATACGACTTGAGAGCATCCTCGTACTTGTGTTCGCTCTTCTGAATGAGCGCCCAAACGTGCCAGCAGATGTGAGAAGACAGGTCCTTGCGCATGCCCTCCTTGACAAGATTGATGCCCTCATCGCGCAGACCGAGGTGCACCAGAATCAGACCCTTCATGCACATTGTCTCTATAGCACAGCAATCAGCCGTGGAGGGTTCGAGCGTCAGGGAGGCAGACGTACCGCCATGCTCGGGATACTTTTTGAGGATTTGATCGGCGGTCTTCCTGCCCTTGGTGAGTTGTCTGTTTTCATACTGGCTCAAAAGATCAGCAAATAGTTTCTTGTCCTTTTGTGCAAGAGTAGGTGGTGCCATTTTCTGGAGGTGTCCGAGTCGCTAAAGGCCAGCCTGGAGGGTATATGTGGTTCAGGGACGAGGCTGTTGCGTTTGCCTCACGTTGACCGCGTGAGGAGGGCGTTGACGTTAATTCGGAAGGTTTGCGTATTTGCTGTACGGGGAACGTATCTTCGATTACCCTCATGGACCTGTAGACACAATCGTGGACCGTGGCATGGACCTCGGCAATTTCGGCACGCAGATTCGAAAACACAGCATGGTACTTGGATTACTCAGGCGTAACACAGATTGCGGCGTGGAGATACAAAGCAGTACACAACGAATAAGCAAGAAAGACAAAACCAGCACAAAACCAATGGGCATAAGTAAGCAAAGTAGAAAATAAAGATCATGACTTTCTCGCGTGACTGCCCTTCTTCTTCACCTGCCTGGTGATTTTTCTCTATGAAAGCGAAATCAGACTCGACAAGGCGCGGTAATGGAAGGTCAAAACTTACCTTCGCGCGCGTCCCCGCCTTACGGCTCGGCTTACGACTACGCTCCCCTTTTTTCTCGTCCGCTTCCTCTTCATTACTCTCTTGTCCACTAAGCCCATCCTCGCGTTCCGAGCTCAGCTCAGCGGGTGTTTCCTCTCTATCATCTTGCTCGGAATCATCAGAAGACGGCTCTTCCTCGGATTCAGACTGATCGCTGTTCCATCGAGCTGTTTTTGCACGTCTGAACCTATCATCAGACACATTCAACGATTGTAAGATGCAGAACTCCATACTTGGTGGTCCCATTGGCCCTGTGCCGTGACGCCTTCCTCTTTGGAGGGGATTTGGAATCCTTGTGTTCACGCCGCTTTTCCTATCATGTCAAACCGTTCAGATCTACTCACCCACCCCACAGCCCTGGAAGCTTACTTTAGAAGCACCCGCAGGCTTCTGTGATTTGGATGACTCCAACAGCCAAGCCGATGTTTCCTCAGGGAGATAAACCGTCTTCAAGATCTGAAAAAGGCCACCAATCAGCTTACGAGCCAAGGGGCGCAAATGAACCCTGACCTTCGTGGCTGCCTCTGGATTTGGCAGTGCACGGAGAATATCCGAAGGCAGCTTCACCTTTCCCGGATAGCTCTGCAGACTCCATGAACGTGCTTGAGCGCGGGCCTTGATAAGCTCTTGTGCGAGCTCGCTCATAGCGTAAAGATTCTAAAAGCAATGGTTGTCACTCTACCACAGACTCAACGAACACCGACGAAACGGACCTCGCTATATGTATGCGACTGTCCATCACGAACAGTCTTCGCCTTCATAGCAAGGTGGTAAAGCAGGGACACATTATCAGAAGATGCTATTAAATCCAGATAAAATTCAATATATCTGTTCAAAACGTCAGCATCTCCACATCTCACATGGATTCCACAGGGAACACAGCTTACTTGGCCATTTCTTGCAAGTTTTCGTGTGCGGTCGAAAAATCAGGGTGATGCGCGAGAAGGTGAAGTAAGCGGATGAATATGATTTCGAACAGATCGACTTTAGCAGCTAAGTGTGATCGGAACCGTCAGTGACACTCGAGTTGGGACTTGTCTCAGAACTCGCCTGCTGGTAGGTTTCGTGATGCGTGTGTAACATAGGAGACGGCCTGCAACAGTGTCAGACGCAAGTACCACAATACATAAAAAGCACTCACCCGGCTCTTGACGTCCGCCTCAGGATCATGCACAGTCAAAAAGGGTATTAGGTTGTATCGCGAGGGAAGTTTGCGTGCAGTAAGGAGGGGGAAAAGCTTCATAAGGAATTCCATGCGAACATTATAACATGGGTCCTACGCCAGATCAGCTTATGCGGGCCGATGCAGGCAGCTCAAACCTACCTGCACAGTAATGGCCAGCGAAATGAAATTAGTGTTGATGGCAGTCGCAAACTTATCTACCACAGATAGATGCAAAAGAGATATCGCTGCCTGTAATCGCATGCGCGACTTGACTTTCGGGCTGTCAGCGACCAACTGTAGAATCAGTAAGGTAAACCCCAATGAAGACACGACACTGACTCGTCCGTTGCATCAGCTGAATACGAGCCACCATGATCAATTAGAGTCGACAGCATCTTCAAGACTGGGGTAGCAACTTCAAGAGCTGTGTCTGTAGATGCGTGTGCGAGACATCGATTGCGGCACACTTTGAGAGCCAATATTCGGGCGCGAAGGCTGGGCGCTACGTCGTCGTCGTCCACCCAATCAGCATCCGAGTCCATCTCATCCTATAACACCACATGTCAGTAAATCATCGTCTGTAAGGCACACCACACGCACAGGATCCGGTGGACTAGGTACCATAAGCAACTTCTTGACGAGAAATGTCATCAAGACGTCGCTCTTGCGCTCAAAGGCATCGGGCGCTAGCCGGGCAAGCTGGGCAAGAACAGCAGTATGTGCAACAAGCAGATCGGGCTCCGCTGTTGATAACTTCCTCGCTATTGACTAAAAGACCTGGGATGAACACTCAGTTCGAATCGAAACCGACAAGCTCACCTCCACAGCTTCGGCGCACAGATCATCATGTTCTTTGGAGGCTACCAATATCCGAGCGGCGAACTTCGCTATACGAGCGTTCGAGCCCAAAACGTAACGCATTACGCGCTCTAGCGTTCGTCTGCACAACGTCAAGCACCATAACAAGTAAATAACCAAGAGAGCATTCACTTATCGTTGATCGCTAATGCTTCATCACTCCGTGAAACTGCTGCAAGTGCTTGCATACCTACTTCCACGAGCCGCGGGTTCTTCTCGTCCGCGATCGCCTTCGTCAGTTCGCTGATGTGGGGCTTGTACAGAGCCGGGCAATGTTTTGAGATGTACGTCAAGAGTGTCTGTGCATGTTTCGAGTCCGTTTTCTGCACACGCTTGACCAGGGTTGGAATGGATGACTGATTAACGATGCGAAGCGTTGACCGTCGAAGGAATACGGTCATAGTGCCTAACATCGATTCCGAACTCTGCTCAACGCGCCGAAGGAATTCATTCTTGGTGCGGTATGAGTACGGAGTCAAAATTTGAGTATAACAGATACTCACGGACGCTTTCACGAGTCCTTTGAGATCCGTCTGGGTATCCAAACATGTTTTAAGTAGCTTGTAAAGCCTGTTCTCGTTTGCATTTGCAAATGCATGCAGGTCCTCCCCTGCTTTCTGAGGATCTCCAAATTGCCCTGCAGCGAAGTCAATTCTGTAATAGCGAAAATAAAGTAGCACAGCTTACGAGAGATGTGGCGAATGACATTGTTGAGTCGCTGTTTGACGGCGTTTTCATCCTCGTCGATGATACCACCCTAGTTTTAGGTTTAAGATAGAGGTTAGGCCTGCTCAGCCAAGGTTGGACTCACGTTGTGTTGTATACAACTCTGTAGATATAACTCGTACGGTGAGGGCCTGCTACCCTTGATGCCACTTAAGAGAAGCACAGCATTAACGCCCCGATCATCAAGGTAGCCCATCGTGTTCAACAGCCGATCGGTCCATGCCACCTCGTCTACATCAACGCTCTTTGATGACGACGCCGAGGAAACAGATGGAAGCGGGAATACGAAGTCTGCAATCACCTGCTCTGCTGCAAGCCTGCGAGAAGTCATGTAAACAAGAAATACAGTGGGCAAGCAGAAACCATACCTTGCCTCCTGTGTAGAATTCGATATGTGAAGAATCTCGTTCGGAATCCAGGAGAAGTGTTTGATTGCTGCTGGATCGTTGTTCTCGCTGTGGATATAGTCAAGAGCTTGATAAACAGTGAAGAGGCGAAATCATACATCTCGGGATATGCAGTGCTGTAGAGTTTACCGAGGCTGTTCAGCGCCTCTACACGTACTGAATTCTGGAACCCTGCTTAATTCTTAAATCACTGTACCCGATGCGTGTGACACACCTTCTTGTCCATGCCACGACCGGCAATAGAACGTAGCTGGTCCTCGGAAACATAGTGCAACGCAGTTTCATAGTCTAACTGCGAATACACTTTGCAAACCGCCGCACGCACTTTTTCGTCGGGATCGAGCAACTTGAGTCTCATTAGCTCTACTGCGTGTTAGCATAGATACTAAGACAATGAGAGGAGGACTTGCCATCCACAGTCTCTCGGTGATCATGCAAATTCACCAGAAGACCTTTAGCACTCTCCACGAGCTTCAACCGCACCGCCGCAGCCTTGTCATTCTTCCGCATTAACCAAACATTCCACGTCGTAGGGTATTTCTTGAGGAGGTCCGCTCCGCCCTTCTCCGAAAACATCTCGCCAAGCGCTTGCGTTGCAATCAAACGCACTTGCACCTCCTCCACACGAAGCTCCTCTTCGAGTTGCGGGATCACGCTGTGCAACAAAGATGGACAGGACCTGCTAAGCTGCTTCACGAGTTCGTGCGCCTTCCGAATCTCCTCGAAGTTGGACTCAGCGTCTGAGTCGTGTGAGTGCGCGACGATGATATCCGTGAAATATTGGCAAACGTGCCGCTGGAGCTTGTCCGCAGTGGCATTACAGACTTGAACGGCAAGGCGATAAGCAGGTTGCTGAGGGAAATGCAAGGTCAGCAAAATTCGGAATGGGACGGGCGGTATAACGCTTACCGCGTCGTTGGCCATGAACTGCGCCATGATTGTCTCCAACACCTCGGACGGAAGCGCCTGACACTCGTCGATGAGCGCGACGAGGATATCGGCAATGAAAATCTCGATCTTCTTGGCAAGGTCTCGTCGTACGAGGCCGAAGAAGTCGCGAAAGATATCGACCATAAGCTCCTCGGCATGTGGGAGATCACAGACGAGGACGACGCTCTTGACCGTCGATAGGGACTCAAGGAGGTGGAAGTATTCATTGTAGTATGATGCCTCTGCGCCTCTCAAACCTGTGGCTAGTTGTCTGAAGAAGAACTGGAAGATGTCCCTGAGCTCGGTATGAGTATAAGGGGCGTCAGGCGCATATAGTCTGAGTATGTCGGCGAGACAGCACGCTGCGTAAGCCTTGACGCCTCTGTCTTTGTGAAGTAGAATGGAGGTGTTTACGAGCTGGGTGCGCACGGAGGATAGCGAGTTCACGTCGACGAGCTCCTGGTCGAGTTCGGCAAGCTCGGTGTGGAGAGCTTTTAGTTTCTTGAGGAGCGCGTCTGTTGCAAGGCCTTTTCCTACAATTTTTTCGTTGAAAGCAAGTCGCTTTGGTGCAGAGTTCCCTGCACGCGTCTGAGCCACCATTTGCTCGAAGACGATCAGACTTGTTTCTTGTAACTTGAAAAGATGTCAACCAGACTCATCTCAAGGCGCGTTCCCGTGCTAGGACCAGTGGCTGTTACGTAAGCAGATGTTCTTTGTTTGATCGGATCCAGGACCCCGGCGGCTCGTGACGCCTCTGTCCAACATACAGACATATCTTGGCACATACTCCGGTTCTGGTCCTTGCGAGGCTGCGTCTTTGTATCTCGCGTGCCGCACAGTCGTGTTTTTAGTTCCAATGGTACGTTCAAACTTACACCAACAATATTACAGATAATACAACCTCTATGCAGCGAACTCCATGTAATTGTGAGGCGCGAGATACTAGGCAATCAACGAGGCGCCTAGTATATATAGGGCAGCCATCATTGAAGATAGTTGATGCACTGGATTTCCGTTGCTTTTCAGAATTCCAGCATTGCCTCTTGCTGCCCCATCATATTGCTTCAAGATCTGTGCGAATACCTCGGCTGCACCGCTCATATGCAAAATTCGGGAGATACCTGCGTGCAGGGCGATGAAATGAGGGTTAGGTAACGGCAAGTCTCGTGTAGGCGCAGCGTGATTCCGGAAGGTGATAGTTCTATCGAGGAGCTCGCGACGTATCCACCGCCCGCCGCTAACATCCTTGACTACGTACTCGTTCTCTCGCTGGAACGTTGATTGAGGCATTGCGAAGATAGAAGCCTGCAGGCTCACCTCCGTCCGTTCGAAGTATACTTTCAGCATATCAAAAACAGTGTGGGTATTGTTTTCGAGCATCATGCCGTTGGAAGGATCACCTACAAGTCTTTCCATATTTTGAATAGTTTCTCCAGACATTCCTGAGTAATGTTGAATGATATTCCACGTCGCAGCCGCAGTATGTGACTGCGTAATCCAACTTGAGGGTCAGTATTAATGCTAACCTGGCAGAAAAATCGTTACCCGTTCCGTGGTGAAAACACCGACGGCCTGTTTCACGATGTGCGTTCCTATCAAGGTTATCCAACCCTGATCGGCATCGGCGGGCCTGTGATCTTCATCCCACATACCGGTAACAACACACCTATAGCCGTCTCGTTGATTAACCTGTTGGAGTTAACGCCAAAAGCCACTTTTCTACCGGTAGGACGTACATCGCCCCTAAATCTGCTACGTCGTTCCGAATCGGCTTGACCAGGAATCAGGCCTGATGGCTGGTAAGATCCGGCTGCGACTGTCAAGAGGGACATAGCATTGGTATCCATGGCAGACATTGGCTTCTAAGTTCTAACTTACATGGCCATAGCAGATACATGAACCAAGTCCTCGCGAGGTCGACTTGCTCGTGGATCTCCGGACATGCGCAAATAGCACAGGCGGTAAAACGTTCGGAGCTTTCACCACCGGTTTCACGAGCGTTCCTCAGCATCGCGTCTAAAACCTTGGATGCGTCCACGTCGTTCACGCATGGTGGAGTTTTGATCCACCTGTCTTGCTTCGTCGCTAGCTGCTCTATCATTTGTCGAGCCTGCTCCGCATAAGTCGCATTGCATATGTCAGCGTTTTGCATGGTCAAATACACGTTCTCATTGAAGCTGATGACGAATTCAGGTTCGCTGACGGTCTCGCTGATGGAGCTGATGGAGCTCGTATTTCGTGAATGAGACATGTTCACTGAGGACAATGGTGGTAGGATGTTGAGGTAGTTGTCCTCTGGCTTCAATTGCACCACTAAAGGACCCCGGCTGCTCTCTCCCGCAGAAAGGTGAAATTTCGAATCATTTCAGAGGTGTCAATCGACGGACGTACCACAAACAGATCCACCTTCCGGGGCGCTACCAACGGACATGTGTTTATGTGGGCGTCTTTTTGAGGGACATGATGTATAATTTCAGGGGCTGGTGGACAGTATAGGGAGCAGCCGGGGTCCTATCCAGGGTACAATCAACTTACATCTTGTCAGTGACTGCTTCATGTTGCGCACATTGAAATTGACCTGCCAATCGGGGGTGACCACTGCCAGTGACCAGTGACCGTGCATCAACAGCGTTTACGACGTGAAGCGGTTCATGACATGTAAGGCCTCTCCTATCCAAATATTGCGGTGTCACACTCATGTGCCCTTTGTTCTCCTGTGGCTACAGTGACGGAAACACTGTAAGATTGATCGATGACACCGAAATTTCGAGGCAAATGTCAACGAGGCGACAGACATGCGTTGGCTTGTGCCCAGCCCCGCGATGCGGTATTTTTTCACTTTTCATTATTTTCCAACCTCGGGTGTAACTTCGAATGTACTCATTGTCATTTAGAATCGGGCCATAGAGAAGAGAAGCATGGAGATGAAACGAATCCACTTCATGAAGGTAAGAGATATTTTGTTCTCTTCAGAACATTTTAGGACTTGTTCGTGCACAGTGATGTACCCTGTTGACTCCAAGGAAGATGGGATTGACGACGTGAGGGGTTTCTATTGTTAATCTGTTGATGATGCTCACCGCTTCAATGCAGAAATGCACCGCATCATGACAAGCTTATCATACGATGGGAGAAAGACATTTGATAGTGAGCGGTGAAATTGACATCCATCGATTCAGGCTATGTTTGATGTCAGATTGTTGGTACAGCCACATCGGATAAACATAGCGATTCCCTTTGCTCAGGAAGGCATCAGGTGCGTCATTCCAGTTAAATCTGACTAAACGCCCACGACTGCCATATTTGCTATACGTCGTGAGCACGATACCGAACTTCTTCGATCGGCGTGGGGACTACTAATCACCTTGCAGTACCATTCGAATGGATGCCTGAAGGGAAGTCGCACAAGTCTTCAATAGGCCCTTGTTACGTCTCTAGGTTGATCGGGAGTTCTGCTTTCGCTGTGTGAGACACACTTAGCGCGCGCATCAAGGAAGCCAATACAAAGCTACCAAGAGCTACTCGGGTTTGTCAGGGAAGTACTTGCTGAAAATAGGAATTGACTGCGGAGCCCGCGTTTCTCGGGATACCAATCTATGCTTCATCCTCTAGATATCGACGTGTCGATCGTTTATTAGACATGATGCTGCGATGCTCGTTCACGATTTATATTGTGTTAACTAACTTATTGCCCTCGATGTAATGCTACGTATGTATCAAGTTTTCGCATTTCTATGTATGTCTAGTCTAAGCCTCTATTGAGCGCAATGAATTACATAGGACTGATTGAGGCATCACATCGAGAACGGCTATGCGATGGAATATTTACCTTCGATTTCGGGCTACCGCATCGTATCTGCTCTAGGCTACACGCTGTGCACTTCAACCAGCTTTCCGTCTTGATCAGCCTGCAACGCCTTGTGCACTGACCGGCACTGCCTTGTGTGATTCAGAGATCTGAGTTTGAATTGCACACTCCGCTTGTGATGCGCTCGTGTTAAATGTGTACTTGAACTTGACCTCCATCTCCCACCAGTCTACTACACAACTAATTCACCATGGAAGAAGAAGTAGCTGCCCTCGTATGTTCAATCCCATCGTCGTGCTTAACCCCGTACAAAACGCTCAACTTCCTCACTTTGTCAGGTTATCGATAATGGATCCGGCATGTGCAAGGCTGGCTGTAAGTTACTCTCGATCTAAGTGTTTCACCATCTGATCAACCTCTTCGCAGTTGCTGGTAATCCAAGACCTGTCGTGGAGTTCCAAGGATATGCAACTGATCGCATTTTATAGGTGACGATGCTCCTCGCGCCGTCTTCCCGTACGTTTCAGATCGTACATCATCACTGATGATCGAGCACTCACACAGGCGTACAGCTCCATCGTTGGTCGCCCGCGTCACCAGGGTGTGATGGTTGGTATGGGCCAGAAGGATTCTTACGTTGGGTAAGCTTCAGCCATCTCATTTAGACTTGTACTTAATTTAACCTACGCAGTGATGAGGCTCAGTCCAAGCGTGGTATCTTGACGCTAAAGTACCCCATTGAGCACGGTATCGTCACGAACTGGGATGACATGGAGAAGATCTGGCATCACACTTTCTATAATGAGCTTCGTGTGGCCCCGGAGGAGCACCCCGTTTTGCTCACTGAGGCTCCCCTCAACCCTAAGGCTAACCGTGAAAAGATGACCCAAATCATGTTCGAGACGTTCAATGCACCCGCGTTCTATGTCGCCATTCAGGCCGTCTTGTCGTTATACGCGTCCGGTCGTACCACTGGTATCGTCATGGACTCTGGTGATGGTGTCACCCACACGGTCCCTATCTACGAAGGTTTTGCACTCCCTCACGCTATCCTCCGTCTCGACCTTGCTGGTCGTGATCTTACCGACTATTTGATCAAAAACTTGATTGAGCGCGGTTACTCATTCACGACCACTGCCGAGCGTGAAATCGTCCGTGACATCAAAGAGAAGCTGTGCTACGTCGCCCTCGACTTCGAGCAGGAGATGCAGACTGCTGCTCAGTCATCGGCTCTCGAGAAGAGCTACGAGCTGCCTGATGGTCAGGTCATCACCATCGGTAACGAGCGGTAAGATGATTTCACACCGATTTTCGCATCCCCACAACTCATGAAATGATACAAGGTTCCGTGCACCTGAGGCTCTCTTCCAGCCTGCGTTCCTTGGTCTCGAAGCTGCCGGTATCCACGAGACCACGTAAGAAATTCATTTACCAGCAGCATTAGTATCATTTACACCCCACATAGGTACAACTCGATCTTCAAGTGCGATCTTGATATTCGTCGCGACTTGTACGGTAACGTCGTGTTGTCGGGTGGTACTACCATGTTCCCCGGTATCGCCGACCGTATGCAGAAGGAGTTGACGTCACTCTCGCCTTCAAGCATGAAGGTTCGTGTCAAACTTTGGTGCAGCGGTGCAGCGTTATAATTCTTATTTGTCATCGCTTTTAGGTCAAGATTGTCGCTCCTCCGGAACGGAAATACTCCGTCTGGATCGGTGGTTCCATCTTGGCTTCCCTGTCCACTTTCCAGAACCTGTGGTGTTCAAAGCAGGAATACGACGAGTCAGGTCCTGGTATCGTCCACCGCAGTACGTGTCCCTCGTTCTATTTCTATGATTTTACTCGTTCTAAAATAACCATGCAACAGAGTGCTTCTAAATGTAATGAAAGAAGTAATCGCGTGTATGATGTACTTGAATGACATTGCTATTGATTCTCAGTGACGCTTTGAGATGTCCACGGCCGGAGGAGTTCTATTGGTAGATGTGCTACTTATGTCGAGAAAAAATCTTTACGTTGAACCGTTTGTTCGTTGCGCAGTACGATGAGACAATTTCATAATAAAACTTGAGCTTGAATCATGACGCGGACATGTAATTACGAATGACGTATTTGTTCACTAGACGCTTCAGCATCTGACGATTGAAATATTGAATCGTCATATGGAAGACGGCTGGTAAACGAACTATTTTATTACAACACACCACAGCCTGAACCTCTGCGAGCGGTCTGACTGAGCTCCAGGCACAGGCCGAGCCGTAGCCCCAACTTTTGAACTGAGCCGGGTTTTGCACGAAGTAGACATGACGAAGAAGCGTGCATTGAAAGTACCGACTAAATGATGGCGACATACACATAGTTAATGACCCAGTTTATCGCTCCTTCTTGGATTCTGACAGCTTTTTCTCATCCGCTTCCTTGAATGATTGATTGTCTTCCATTACAGACATGACGATATACGCAATGAGGACGAGGTTAGCCACACATATGGCGGTGATCGCAGCGTAGTTGGAATTGCCTTTGGAAGAATATCAGTGCGTACTGCGGATTCGCGACTGCGTTCTGTAGGCAACGTACCAGACCAAACGTATTTTTCTGTGACGAAGTATGATGAGATAGGTAGGACGGCCAGAGTTGCAGCGAAAAAGAGGAGTTTCATGAGCGCCGCCCTTTGACATCATCAATGGGATTCCAGGATATGATGAGTGATATGTTCATTTCTTTAGTATTGAAATGAAGACAAACCTGGAGGCTGCCTGCTCCGAGGTCTTTGCGGCTACGACCTGATCACTCATGCTCAGTCAAAATTGGATGTAGTGCACCGAGGTTGGTTTAGAAGTGCTAATAGTTGTGTCATGTGACATACATAAGCGACGAAGTAATATTTACCGCCGTCACGGTCACCTACCAGCTATCACCAGTACTCGGTCTTGCCAATGGGAGATTAACTAGTCTCCCGTAGGCGGCGGGCTTACGACTCGTGTTGAAAGTATGATCGTCGCCGCTTACAGGTTCGCATTGTTGAAGGTGCAACACAACGAGCGTTGTAAGCGTCGCGAAACTCAAATACAACGCCAATCCAAATCCACGAAATACATCATCGCCTCTTAATGCACGCCAAAGATACATACTGGAATTCGAAAGGAGGCTGACAGAGTCAGCCTGACATAGACGTTGTCGCATGATGCATTTCCTCCCCTAGTCGCAATCCCGTTCTAACACGTCTCTTTCACCAGATAATACTGCAAAACCTGCGGAAATCTCGAATACCTCGCATCTGCGCTTGCAATGCCCAAAACCACGAAAGTCTATATTTGCGCTGCTGGAAACACGAGTACTTAGCAGGTCGACTTATCAACGACACGAATACCGAGTCCGAAACGAGCCGGCTCTCACACATACCCATTGACATTCTCAAGCAGATAAGGCTCAACAAAGGCAAATCCCAGTCCTCCCCTAAGTCTTCTACTGTTATATAAGTAGTTCACAGCCCCAATACTTTCGACGGGAATTTGTCTGCGAAATCTAAGGAAGAGCGCCAAGGTCGCACAGTCATAGTTTCAGTCTCATTCCCATCATAATGCTGGTGCTCCCGAACGCTCCCACCGTGCTGCACGATCAACCACAGGTGCGGATTGAGGGTCATGATTTATGGGTCCCCGATGTGCGTAAATCACTTGCTGTTCGTGCACAGGGTTTACCAACCATCAATCACGTGGTGTCAGGGTATCAGAGTCTTTGCTGTCCGAGGCACCCTTGACATTCGCAAGTTCCAAACTGCCCTCTCGCGCGTCACATCACGGTGGCCACACACAGCCGGCCGGCTGCAAGAATGCAATGGCACTTGGCAGGAACCTCGCTCAATAATCATCGCGGCGTCACCTCTCACGCTTCATTCTGCAGATTTCCCTATCGAACTGCGGTGTGCCATTGGACATCGAACACCGACCTAACGAAACGTTGGACGACATTCTCGTCGGCTCGCATGTTGCCCAGCCTCAACTTTCATCCCTTCTAATGCAGGCGCTTCCTGCTCATGCCCTGCCCACCAGCGACATGCCTCTCCTTCGCGTCAAAGTGATATATTTTAAAGGGGAAACGACCATCTGCGTAGGCTGGCACCATGTTCTTGGTAATTCTTCTTTTCCCCCTCTACGTAGTTTACTAACATGAATATTCAACGAGGTGATGCAACAGCATTCTTTCGATTCGTGCACGCGCTATCCCAGGAATATCAAGGCCTAGAAAGTGTCCACCCAGCACCGACGTTTGAAAAGCACACCTTCCCGTCCCCTTCCCGGGAGTTGATCGACGCCTTTCTGCCCACTTTACCACATCTCCAGAACACCTACCCACGAGAACTCGCAATCACTACTTGCCATGAAATAGGAAAACCACAAAAGATCATTACTTTGCGGTTCGAAAAGCAAGAACTAACGGCGCTCAAGGCCATGCTCAACAAGGACAGAGGAGAAAAAGTTCCGCGACTCACAATCCAGGACTGCCTCACAGCGCATGTGCTCGCGGTGTTGAACCACTGCTTGGAGAGGCCGATCAAACGAGTTTCCAGTGTAGCCAGCGTGAGTCTAGCGACAACGTCACGACCATGATTGCTCACAACTTGCTCCACTAGTACCGTACACTCGACGCGCCTTTCAATCACCCCGATGTAGCAGGAAAACAATATTATATGGTACGTACAACGTTCTACCAAGGCCACTGTGTAGGGAACTGCTTTTTCACATATTACCCAGTTTTACTCCCCCGCGATCCCAGCAGGCACATCCACCGCAAACATAGCCGGAATCATCCGCGATTCCATCACCACGCACAGAGACGTAAACTACGTCGAAAATTGGCTTACTGTATGCGGCCATCTGATGCTCGCTGCCCAAAGCGCAGGGCAGACATACTTTTTCTCCGGAGAAGAAGACACGCTCTTGGTGAACTCCATGGCATAGTAAGATTTTCCGCTCGGCAACAGAAGCGCGATGTTGATGCACACATATCACACAGCATCGACTGGACGTCAGTACACTTCGGCTTTCCAGATTCCGTGCGCTTCTTCAGGCCATCGCCGCCACCGTATCGACTGAATCATTTGATGATTTTTCATGGGAAATGGACGAGTGGAGATGGGGCTCTGGACGTCATGTTGACGGTCCCTGAATCATGCGAGAGTCAACTTGCTGACTTCTTTCGATCGGAAAGGGAACTCCTGCTGCTTCGGGGGTGCTAGAATCAGGGTCTGTGGCGGTACTGAAGTGGAGGACCCTTGGTTGGTGTACGGCCTACTTTTGTGGCTGTCGGGAATTTGGTATGAAGATGACCTTTTCTGGCGAGTCTTTTACGCCACACTATTATAGTCTATATAAAGAGGTCTTTTCCAGTTCTTTCGCTCTCTCTCTCTCTCGCACCCCCGACTCTCGCATCACCTAATCATCCTTCTATCGTTGCTGAGAAATCTTACCACCCTCAATAACGTTAGAAGGATGGTCATCAGCAGATACAATCACTCAAATAAGGATTGCCCTTCTACATCACTCGACCTCACGTTGGCTGAAGAAGAAACAAATTGAACCCACGCATACATCCCAAAAGCCCGACAAAGCTTAAATGAAAACTCCAACGCCGAAAACTTGCCCTCAGTCCCCGCAGCAACAACATGACTATCCCCTCGCGCCGGCGATACTCGGTCCTTTCAGCTTATGATGACTCTTCGGTTCCTCCCTTTTTGACGACGACTGCTAGGCTTGTCGATGGAGGGTCGTAGAGAAGCGATCCGTCGCAAGTCACTCCCTGTTCATGAACAGGATGTCAGTCGTCTGCATCCACGAGAGGCCTCGAAACGCGTATGCCAAATTTGTTGAGGTGAGTCGCAAGCTCTAGGTCAATACGGGCATCATTGCATGCAGTGTACATGTTGGTCAGTGACTATCATTGGCGTACATACGTATAAGCTAAGACTCAGAATACACGGCCAGAGACTGAAGTCTGATCTTCTGGCCCGGATGCGTTTGGACAAGTCTAAACAACTTCCTGTGGCTTGAATGAATTATCAGCTTGGTCGTCACTGACGAATAAAATTACTCACTATGCTATCATACCCAGAACCACTTCCAGGCTGTTGCGGGATATTGTGGGGCCGAATGGCTCTTCCCAGCCGTTCGACGACATTGGGATCCCCCCCTTCCCGATCCCTAAAGAATTGCACTGATTCTATAAACACTTTTGCCCAAAGAAAAATACCCATGAATTCAAGCCCTACTCGCGCAATATCTGTGATAGACCCCACGACGTTAGTAAATGGCTCCTGAGCATGTTATCACAGACTCACCTCCGATGTCGTCAAGTTGGTACACCCAAGCCATCCATAGCATGCAGAAAGCAACACATAACAAGGTGATACCGACGCCGTCACTAAAGACCGGGCGGGCAGCTGGTATGCTAACGAGAACGATTGCTAACAGCCAGGTCGCTCCCATACCGACGACAACGTCCCATATGGTCAAGTTCGGATATGATGAAACAGTTATAACAAGAAGGATGATGAACCAAATGGAGACGATGGCTTTATAGCGATCTTCATCGGACATTGGGGACATGGTGGTGGGACTAGGTGTTGTTTGTTCTGAGGGCGTAGTAGTGGTGGGGTTTGTTTCCTCGGAGGGCGTAATAGCAGGGTTAGTTTCTTCGGAGGGAATAGTGGTGGTATTTGTCTCCTCGGAGGGCATCATAATGGGTTTTGTTTCTGATGTCGATGAGGGCATGTTGTTTCGAATGGGCAATGATTTAGGGGTTTAGGTGTAAGCTGAACGCTTACTACACGCTTACCTTATATCGCATCATGTGACCCCGCTCCTTATATTCTGCCCTTTTCGTATCATCTAGGGCAGACTCGGGTCTCCTACCTACCATCACATACTCATTTGTACAACGCTCAAGAAATCCACAGTTTCGTCCTGTTATTCTCGCCCGATTCGTTTAGTGTTCCTTGTCGTTTCTCCGACAAGGTTCCATTAGGCAATTTAGGGTATTGGACCTGCTTATGTCATGCACAATTCATGTGAATACTAAATGGTATTACAGCAACGTTTAGACATTGCTTTTTCTAAGTTCGTGAACGAAGGAACATTTGTGTAAGGTCTGCCTAAGGGAGACTGTCAGTCTTTGTTGTCAGCGGCACCCTTGACATTTCTAAGTACCAATTTGCATTACATCACGGTGGTCAGTGGTGGTCACACAATCGCTCAATAATCATCGCAGTGTCACCTCACCTCACGCTTCATTCTGCAGGTTTCTCTATCAAACTTGGATTCGTAACTAATCTGGACTACGTCTTTGAGAGGTTAAGAGGTTGACATGGTTATGGCACCCGACTTGTATACGCCAGGCTGATCACGAGCCTATATCAAACTATGGTGTGCTGTTGGATGTCGAGCACCAATCTAACGAGACATTGGATGACATTATCGTCGATTCACGTGTCGCCCAACCTCAGCTTCACCCTTTGCCACTTCCTGCTTCTTCCCTGCCCATCGGTAATATCTTTCAAAAGGGAAATAACCATCTGCGTAGGCTGACACCACGTTCTTGGTAATTCTTCTTTGGTTTCCCCCTTTATATAGTTTACCAACATCGTGATGCAACAGCGTTCTTTCGATTCGTGCACGCGCTATCCCAGGAGTGTCAAAGCCTAGAGATGTGTTAACCTAGCACCGACGTTCGAAAAGCACACATTCCCGGGAGTCGATCGACGCTCTTCTACCCACTTTATCACATTTCTAGAAGACCTACCCACAAGAACTCACCATCACTACCAACCATGAAATAGGGAAACCACAAGAGATCATTACTTTGCAGTTCGACAAGCAAGAACTCACGGGACTCAAGGCTATGTTCAACAAGGACAGAAGAGTAACAGCTCCGTGACCCACAATTCAGGACTGTCTCACAGCACATGTACTCGCGGTGTTGAACCGCTGTTTGGAGACGCAGATCAAACGAGTTACCAGTGTAGCTAGCGTGAGTCCAGTAACACGTCAAGGCCATGACATTGCTCACAACTTGCTCCACTATACCATACGTTCGACGCGCCTTTCAATCATTTTGATGTGGCAGGGAATCAATACCATATGGTATGTATGAAATTTTACCGAAGGTCATTGTAGGGAGCAGTCTCTCACATATCATCCAGTTTTACTCCGCCCCGATACCAGCGGGCACATCCACCGCGAACATAATTGGAATCATTCGCGATTCCATCATCACACACAGAGATTTAAACTACGTCGAAAATTGGCTTGCTGTATGCGGCCACCTGATGCTCACTGTTCAACGCGCAGGGCAGACATGCTTTTTCTCCGGAGAAGAAGACACTCCTGGTGAACTCCATGGCATAGTAAGATTTTGTGCTGCAACGGAAACGCAATGTTGACTCGCGCACAGTATCGACTGGACGTCAGTACACTTCGGCTTTCCAGATTCTGCGCGCTTCTTCAGGTCGTCGTTGCTGAATCATTTGATGATTTTCCCTGCCAATCCTATTTGCGGCGAGGATGGGAAATGGACGAGTGGAGACGGGGTTCTGGATGTTTGTCGATGGTCCCTAAATCATGCAAGCGTCGAGCTGTCGACTTCATAATGAGGTAATCTCTCCTGCTACTTTGAACGAGCCAGAATCAAGGTCTGGCAGCCTGATCGCTGTCCTGAATGTCGACGAGGAATATATGGCCGGGACGAAAGGCATACCTCACTGCGTCCGTGTAATGATCAACTTGATTTGCTCAACTCTACAAAAAGTGCCAAAGATGGAGAGAAGTTGCGCATAAATATCCAACTACTATAAAAAATGTGCGTGTTGTGTGGGGATGTCGAATCGATGAAGAGAAAGAGACAAGATCGGGAAAAATGACCATGCTAGATGGAACACTCAAAAGTTACCACATGTAAATAGCGGGTTGTACTAGTAGTGGAGAGGGGGGCGACAGGGAAACGTGCGACATGCGCCGTCTTAGCACGGGGTGGATGTCAAAACCCCCGGGGTGGCCGTTCTTAGTATTACTTGTCCAGTTTGTCTAAATCTTCCCAGTTCACTTATCCAGAAGAGGATCAGTTACTTTGATCATGCTAGCAATCGCCGAGACTTACTGTAGTATGATTGCTCATGGCAGCAAGTTGCTGGTCTTTCCAATTGATAGCAAACATAATCATATAGCGCGCCCCAGTCTCTGCAGACGTGTGTGGCGCCAACACGGCGTTGTGTGAAGTCCCATGTGGTAAAGTCTCCTGCCTCCAGTGTGAGATCTGCTTGGCAAAGTGTCGATTGTCTTAGATAATTAAGACAGTGATGTGTATGGCCCTGACTGCTGCCTTGACCAGTGAGAGCCTCCCGGAAGCGCCTGAGACAGTGAAGCTGATGGAACATGGACACGAAGAAAACGTCGGTTCTTTGCACCCATCGCTATATGTCCAGTTCCCGGGGGAGAAGTGGAAAGCCATTCAATCTCGGCTTCTGGACGGTCTAGCGCAAATCGTACGCTTTCCTCCACCACGAGTCTCACTTCGCCCATGTCAGGTAGGGACTCGGGAAAATCGTCATTCACGAAAGCTAAGTCCGACTTTAAGCTATTTTTAATATTGGACGACAAGAACACTGACTAAAATTTTTTCTGCCACCCTGGGGTTTTCGAGAAACACTGGGAGCCGATCTCCCTTGAGAACGTTGCCTTGAATATGATACTGGTCAGCAGCGATAGATACGATGGCGAGGAATACCATCGTAGTCATGTAGATAGTACGTTCTAGTCGATCGAACATGGTTCGAATCTGTGGATGGAATAGAAATTACGGATTCAATTGTTTGAGAGGACGCATTCAATTGCCTGGAAATACTTCTCAAGACCGGTGGGCTTGTTATAAAGGCGCTCGCATCGCAACCAAAACAGAATGGACTCACATCATGCGTCATGTTTGGCCTCGGGGAATTTTGCGATGCTAGGCTATTTATGCTGGGATATGCTGTGTGAAGACCGTGATCATCAAGTGTGATCATGATCTGACTGCTCAGCGCTCAGCGCTCAGGCCTTTCGTTCAAGATCCGCCAAATACGATGATCATTGATCAAATATCCATTTTGGGTCAGGGACTTTGTAGAATGAACACAGTAAAAACACAACGCCGGCACAATTGACCGCAAATAATCCTGCACAGGACGACTTCTCAACTTCTACTGGTCTAGTATTGCCTAGTGGAGACTAGGTCGGACTCTATCGGAATTATGATGCATTGCTAGCATATCATCCTGGTATATATTTCTCGACCGGTAGCGTAGAAGCTTCACGCTCGTAGAGGAACGCGAAAAGGATATCGCTGTACTACGTAACGCATAGTATGCTTCCATATATTTTCCTCCAAAAAATCTGTCGATGTTACAACCATAGCTGCTCAAATGTGCCAGATACCCACTAGTTCCCCCAAGTCACGAACAGACTGCATAAATATTTCAATCATCATCTGAGATCATCTCCCTTTTATTTTAGCCAATCCGCCCCCGACGCCGGAAATTCAATAGCGGCATAGTCTCCTAAACATATGTTCAATATATATACATCCAATTGAACGCTAGTCGATACACTTACCTCCAGCTTCACCACGGCGCAAGCGGGGTGCAGCCATTCCATAGACAGAAAACGCTGACAGGAAAGCAAAAATCAAGGCAAAAGTCTTAGGAACCATGTTACAACAACGATTGGGATGTAGTGGAAGAACCGGGGTATCTTCCACGAATTTATATCCACGCGGATCGGGGCTAGTCTTACTAGAGAGGCACCAAGTTATGATTCTTGATGTCCGTCCATCAACGACTGCGTGCACGCTGTGCAAGACGCCGGAAGTCTGAGCCCCACATCACATTGTGCGATCGGTTGTTCCGAGCTGAGTTGGGCCAACCTACCACACCGCCTCGGAGTCAGGGAGATGTTGAAGTCCACATGAATGTGATCAAAATGTGATGGTGAAAAATAGACGCGACCTTCTCAAAATCTTCTACTGATTATCTGCGACCATTTATTATTCAGCTGCTCAGCGCATCATGAATATGATGGAGATGGAGATATCGAACAATGCAGTACTGATCGCAGAGCAACATTGACTAAACATAAACAGAAAGAAGCCCGCTGTTGCAACTTTGAAATACGCTCCATAGTCATGTAGATAGTACGCTCGAGCCGATCGAACCATATGGTTCAAATTTGTAGATGGAATGGGACGACGGCAAACTCGGATCACAACCAAACAGAATGGACTGGCCGCAGAGTCATGCATCATGCATCATGTGTGGTCTTGTGGCATCTTGATATGCTTGGCTGTTCATGCTATGTATATAATTCGGTGATGTGCATGCGGTCGTGAAGAAAGTCCGTGATCGTTAAGTGATCATGATCATGATCTGACTCTAGAATTCTCATATCCTTGGTTCGTTCAAGTGTTCGGCCGCTCTTGTCCTTGCTTTAATTATTTTCCCGTTTCAAATGTTATTGATCCTATTGCCGGGTCCGAATTATATAACTACCATGTAGGAAATTCACCATCCACAGACATAAATTCTAGACGTTAGAAACCCAAGACCATTTGCCGGTAGGTATAGTAAGACTACATACGCTCCGACGATCCAAGCACCATGATGAACTTCCGCCGCCGTGATACGCTTGCCCCGCGCTTGCCAATACAATTGAGAGTGATTCCTACACCCTTGCGCCAGGCTTAGCGAAACAATGTACGCAGATGTCCTTATCTTCCGAAGTTGGTAGTGGCGCTTGTCCCTTGTATTGAAAGTGAAGTGCCTTGTATACTGCAACCTGTATTGCGATGAGAGAGTCTCCCGTAACTACTGCGATCACCTACATTGTCATCGGTATCTGTGCAGAGCGCAAGGATGGACGTTGTCGTCGCCTGTCAATGTAAAAAATCAAGCGTATAAGACGAACGCCTGAAAAACCACACCTTTTGTTCCACCATTTTGATCAAGTTTGTGGCGATACCTTGGCGTTGATACTTTGCATCGACGCAAATACAATTTAGATACCAGGAGCTTTCAACGGTCTGAAAGGTATATGCACTTTAAAGGAGGGCGGACGACAGGGTTGGACGCACATGAGGGGACAACGCCGTTGTGATAAAAGGCGCCAGTGCGGGACCATACTTTATAGAGGTGCAATCAACAGCAAGAACAAGTAAGAGTCCGTACTACTTACGGTGTTGGTCCACCATTCACTGGTCTCGGGTGACAGAGATGCCAAGAACTGCGTAAAGCCAAGATCCTTCTGCGCATCACTTCTAGAGACAGTGAGCGTTGTGCAGCCAATAACTTGAATGGTCGCAACTGACTTTTCCCAAAGAGTTTTTCCTGGAGGAAACCAGAGAGCTATTCCACAGATTACACCAGTATCAATAACTGTTGCGAGGTATAATTCTCCAGCTAGCTGGCAGGCCGTTATCATCGCGCGGAACAATGGCCCCTCGAGACTCTTGTTCCCACCGGTCATGGCATCAAGAGATGGAGCTGGATGTGAAGACTCATCACGACTACACTGACAATAGTTTGAAGGCTTCCTTACAAGCGACGAAACCTTTTGCACACATCACGACTGACTCATCCAACTGAGATTCTGCAGTGTGCGTAAGCAATATAACAGGCCACAATGTTGATAGATCCTTAGAAGTACCTGTTAGCTGGTCCACGATAGCCAGATTATACGGTGAGTTGTTCATAACGTTGAAGTTGCACGCCGTGCGGCACAATGAGACAATTCCGCAGTGAGGGGTAGAGTGAAATAGCTCTCCGAGAGTCTCGCATATTATGTATGTACTACTAACGTTGGGTGAGCGCTTTCCTGGAGATTCCGATCATCATGCGTCATGAAGGACTCGTGAGCCATGCCGCATGGCTAATTATACCGCGTGCCAGCATCATGATTCGGTCCCAGCCGCTGTGGTACTATGTAATATAATGTAATTAGATAAGGTGCAGAACTCCTGAGAACGCACCGCATTGGCACCACAACTGGTTTCTGGTACGCCGCAGTGACCGCACCTGGATCAACCGTCCGATATCTAGCATGCCACAGCATCACTGTCTCAGATCTGTTGCAATAAAGCTACAAATAATTAACATAAATACAGCCTCTCAGATCTCAAGGTGTGAGGTTATCAATGGCATCACGCTTCTTGGGGCTACCTATGTTCTCATAGTTTCTCAAGTACCATCTCGAGAAGTGATTCAACGTCAAGCTCAAGTTTTCTAAGTCTCACACATTTATTGAATCATGTCACTCAGATTTTCTAACCCCAGAGAAGGGTATCAAGCTCTCCACCAAGACTCTCACTTTGGCGATGAAGGTAACAAAACTCGTCAACGTATCCAATGAAAGCATGCTGAAAAAACCCAAGGTATTCAGGATTTACCACGGATGTCAAAATACAACCAGACATTGTCCGTGTGGCTCCTTGCCATCATAATTGTGTGCACTGTCTTGGATTTTTCTATGGTTGTTTGGGACCGATTTCTCCGAGTCGGCCCTCACTCTGCTTCAACTTCAGCCAAGCTTGAGCTACTCCCGTTCCAGAACCCATACCTCAACCTCGAGGTCCTGTACAGGAATCCTGATTTCAAGAGCTCCACCCACGATCCGATTATCAATAATGCGCCAGTACTCGCTCAGGTTTCCAATACGGAGCCTCAGAAGGTCCTCCCTCCGTTTCACCGCTATAAGTTGGTGGGACAACTTGAAGATACAGCTCCCATATACGAACGACGGCTAATAGTGACGCACGAAGTATGCTTTCCATAAAGATTCTATTCAACCAGCTAAACTTTATCCAGCTCGAGAGCATTGCACAGTTCCGCGTGCTTGATTTTGGCATGGAGAATTGCAGCCTTTCACTCACCATCCCTCCCATAAATAGCACAGAAGATTTGCTCTCCACGGATCTTGGTGATTCTGTAATTCTCGATGTTTGGTCTCTACCAGCTAGGCATAAGTTGAACCTATACAACTTGTCATGGGAAAAACTTCCTCGACCGAGGGTGCACATTGGTCAAATCAATGCGACATATGGGAAGACGCATCATATGCCAAGCTTTAGGTGCAAGTCGCAGTCGTACCAGACTTTTGCAGTGTCCTGCTCTAGTCCTGGTTGTCTTGTGAATGTCACAGGCAAGGATACGGGGGCTTCAGGTGGGATGATTATGTGGTCTACTATCATTTATGGATACGTTCTGACTAGTCTTACTGGCAGGGCTATACATGTATCAAAGTCAGACAATTTAACTAGGCACGGAGCCTACTAGTAGCTGCGCTGCCAGACCCCTTGTTTGCCAGGTCGGAAATGAACTTTGTAGCTTCAAAATTCGGTGGAACAGATTAATTATGTGCAACACTAGTGCAGTGTGTAAAGCAGCGACCATCAACGTTAGAGTATAGATATTACGCAAGTCAGGGATTAATACCCCTTCAGTTGTATCGGATTTGTGAATATGATGTGTCTCCATCGATGCTATTGATCTAAGACTATTTCAGGACACACTGCCGCAAGTCCGAGATATCTGATAATAGCCAGTAACAAAGTATCACGTCGCATGATGATCACGTGAATCAACCTCAATAATTACATGACGTGACCTTAGTTTTCAATCGGATGCTGGACTCGGAAGTGACTAGAAGAAGGGTTTCATTACAGCCTGATGGAAGCACTAGGAAGACTGCACCAAACTTCCCTAATTGACTCAACCATAATCACACTTTCTCGGAGAAAAGAGGCGGTGGAATGTATGGGCCATAATTCTTTGTTATCAGGACTACTAATCCAGCCAATGTGCGTTTGTACATGGCCTATCAACGCCATCACCCGTGACCCCTATCCATATCAATATAATTAGAAGACCGGCTGCTGGCATCCCTCATGGTGGTACAGCCCGGGTGTCCGATCAAAGAGATGCGAGTGGAGTTACCTGGCCCCCGCGATTACGCATCATGGACCTTCCCGGGCATTTAAATGGGCGCGGTACATACTTGCGTCCTAAATTAAGTTGATCCCACCGCAAACGCACAGAATTGCCTGGACACCGGTTGTAACCTTCACTCTTCCAAAATACTGCATCGCGTGCGCATCAGATGGCATAGCATCGTGCATACAGCAAGATCAGTAGTGATCTTCAAAGCGGATTTTACTCGGCCCATCTCCGAAGCTGTATAATTACGACTTTTTTTCAAATTTATTGTCCTTTGGGGTCGGGGACCCTATGTCGGACATAGCCCTAATTACGACTTATATATGCTATACTTGGACCATAAATTGTGAACATCAAAATCAAGAAATTACGAGCGTGTGCAAGGGCATAGCCTATGATAGTACAATTGATAAAACAGCTTACAAGTAAGCTGGTTTGTATGTACGCGACGATGTATAACCACTCGAGAATCCGACCCTGGATTGTTGTCCTCTGCATTCTCATGAAAATCGGCATGATACTCTTCTTCTACAGCCCTCAGGTCAATGAAAAAAAGGACCACAAAGTTTACTGTAAGCGGCAAGCCTGCGGAACCTGAAGTGTGAATTATGCATTAATTTTTTGTAACAGCGTTTGAGGGCGACGATTTTCCTCGACTGTTGCCCCTACCCCAGGCTTGTCCAGTCTCAGTGGCCTTCGAAGAATCGGTACATTATCAGATAAACACTGAAGATGGGAGGGCGGAGTGGGCCAGCCTAACGCCGGGTAGCGGGCTTGTTTACTTGGGGGAGCAGCATCACCCGTTCTCGATCTCGATGTTCCACCAATTGCGTTGCCTCGATATCATACGAGAAGATCTTACTGGAACAATCAGTAACGCAGCTCTGAGCCGTCACTGCCTCAATTACTTGCGTCAGATGGTGATGTGTCGCGGTGACGCTCAGCTGGAAAACGTACTGGGATTAAGCGAGGAAAATCCATCTGAAGCTTTAGTGCGGCCTGGGACATATATGTGTAATAATTGGAATTTCGTGCTGGAGGAAGTGAAGAAGAACCAGGCGCGGTGGCAGGAGGTGCAAGATGACTTGCTTAAGACTTCGGACTTGAATTAGAACAACTTTTTCATACTCTAACCACTAGCTCTTGATGTAAATCTACATGCTTTGCACTGGCAGCCTGCAGGTACTACCGGGAGGAGTGTAAGATGGTCTACGAAGGTGATTAGGGATCAAAGATACTTACTGATCTGTATGTTGCAAGCACTACTTTTGCGGTCTGAAGTCGGGCTTCCATAGTGTGGTGACTTCCCGGTCATTGGTGCGCATCTCAAATTTCAATTATCGCTTTGAACCTTACCATCGGATAAAGTTTACATTGTGCATTGTGCACGTGTGAGCACGTGTAAGAACAAACCGGGCTGTTACTACCGCGTCCATTCTTATAATAGCTGTACCTATTCGAGCAAAAGCTGAGGAGATTGTTGCGAGATCGCGTGCCACTTTGGATTATCATTGCTGTGCATAATCAGACTCATCAGAACGTTCATGATTTTACTGGTAGGTCGAGGTGTCGAGTCTCGGCGACCATCAAAATGATTCTGATGGTGTCGGTGAGTTCTCTGCTATAAGCCTATAAGTATTGCTAGTTATCGGTGGTTGAAGCGCTGATATATCGTCCTACAACATCCCTCTCATGGCGTCCACCGAACTCGCTTTCGAGCGTTCGCTGTATGTTGGGAATAGCATTGCCACAGCCATTTATGGTGAGATTCTACCCTCTTGAGCAGTGGTCTCTTTTGTTGACAGCCCGTGCTCCGGGTGCAGGAGGAAATCTGTTCATATATGCCTACTCTACCTACCTGCTGATGGCCTCAAGGAAGGTGATGCAGCGTAGAACATTCTACATATGTTTTGGAGGCTTTCTCTTGATTCTTTTGACAATATCCGTGGCCAGTAATTTAGCCATGGGCGATCTAATGTGGATCGAAAATCGGAACATCCCTGGGGGCCCCCCTGCGTTCCTTGCTGCGAACATGGCCGCTTGGTATAATGACTTCGGCACAGCTGCAGACACCGCCGCAAATATTCTGGCAGACGGACTCTTGGTAAATTTATAACCTATATCGTTATTGAGCTCTAATGTTCATACGTCGCGGAAGCTTTATCGCTGCTACATCATTTGGGAGTCAAGGTTGCAAGTCATTGTCATCCCTGCAATCATATACTTGGGATCTACTGGTGCGTGCTGCGCTATCTATTCTGCACCGAACTAATTAAATGCTCTGTACAGCTATGGGTATCTTGATGGTGGTTGAGAGTGCTATGCCAATGTCAAATATATGGCAGGGCCTAGCTGCACACTTTGGCATTGCATGGGTGGCATTAACTGTCGGCTTTAACATTATTGTGACTGCATTGATCAGTGCCCGGCTGCTGTTACTCCACCGTAGAATACAATTTGCCCTCACCGACAAACAGAGGAGTGTTTACACAGGCACTGTGGCGATCCTGGTGGAGTCCGCCCTCCCTTTCACGGTTCTCGGGATCATCTACCTCGGAACCTATATCAAAGGCATCCCCAGTGCGACGGCGGTAGGAATAGTTTGGGGAACCTTCGTGGTGCGTTCGCACTAGCGCCACTCCACTGCCTTGCTCTACACTGACAATTCGCTAGGTTTTGACACCCCAGCTCATTATTCTAAGGATCGCTTCGGGACTTGCGTGGTCGAAAGACACCAGCTCTCAAATTACTGAAACCACCCTGTGTCTCCACCAGGACTTACACTCTCAAAGCAGTAATATGATCAGGAAGGATCCCTACTAATAGGGCTAGGGCCCAATAGCAGCTACTTAGCTTCCGAGTTACTTTTTTTTTTATCTATTTATGTTCTTTGAGAGATCATGCTCTATGTACAGTAGTTGCTAGTCTAAAGGACCTCGAATCAGATTGCGCATCCCAAAAATCCAACTTCACCTATTGCTCCCACACTTGCTCGTTCTCAAAGTTGGATGCTCATGCACATGCATGGATGGTTTATATATGCTACCTTCAACGGTGAACTCTGGTATTTTGTACCACGCTATGTAAAGTGGCATCGCCCCCTTCCTTTGTGCTCTCTCTCGCAACACTTTCGCAACACCCCAAGCAATGATGATAGTCATGGATGAATAATTGTCTTCTCCAGTGTCCGTGGTGTCGTCCCATCTACAATTGTGTCTGGCGGTGGCAAATCGCGATCCACTTCCGACTTAAATTCAGCGCAGACATGGCAACTCCACAGAGAGAACGATTGCTCAATCGTCACGCGTTATCCGCCATATCGCTTAGTAGTCGCCCGCGGGTTGACCGTATAAGGTGGCCTCATGTACATTTTTTCCCGAGTGGGTCCTTAGATCTTAATTTCCACAATCACCCTGATTTAATAGCAGCACATGGTACATACGAAAGTTCACCAAGGAAATGGACGAATGGCGACAGTTCGGCTCTAGACATCATCCTGACGGTCCCTGAATCGTGTGAGTCGACTTGTCGACTTCTGTCGAATGGGAAGGGAATGTCTCCTGCTGCTTTGAGGGTGCTAGAATCAGGGTCTGAAGCGGTGCATGATTTGGGCCCTGGTAGGTGTACGGCTTACTTTTGTGGCTGTGATAAATTTGGTATGACGATGACCTCCTCTGGCGAGTCGAGCTCTGACGCCACAATATATAAAGTGGCATCTCCTTCAAGGTGGTCTTTGCCAGTTCTTTCCGCTCTCTCGCACCCCCTGCTATCACACCTGATCATCCTTCTAGTGTTGTTGAGAAACCTTACCACCCTCAGTAACGCTAGAAGGATGGTCACCAACAGATACAATCTCTCAAATCAGGATCGCCCTTCTACGTCACTCACGCCAGTCAAAAAATCAAATTGAACTCACGCGAAGTATTCCAGCAGCTTTAAACAGCCTCCACAAAAGCCCGATAAAGCTTAAACGAAGTCTCAAACGCGGAAAACTTGACCTCCGTTCCCGCACCAATAAACACGACCTGCCCCTTCTTCATACCTAGTGTCTTCGCCCCTTCCGCCCACACGACCGCCCCCTCGCCTTCGATAGCGACCACGATACTCGGCCCCCTCAGTTTGTGGTGGCTCTCGGTCCCCCTCCTTGCGACGATGACTCGCATGATTGCTAGCTCATCAATGGGTGGGTTGTAGAGAAGCGATCCATTCGTGTGCGTGCTTCTGCGGGTGAACATCGTCGGTTGAATAAGTGTTTTGCCTGGCGTCGGGTTGTATTGGACACATAAGAGGAAGTTCTGGACGTCACGTTCTTCCGGCGGGGAAAACGCGACGGCGATGATGTTGTCGGACGTCGCCATGCATTCGATGATATCTAGAAGAAGTATTTACTCTGGTCGGTCAGAAGGACTTGACAAGAGATTCTCACCTCCTGTGATGTACGCATGGGGTTCGCCAGTGGCGATGGAGAAGGCATGCCCGGGCTTTAACTTGATGTGGTTCAGTATGAAGGCACAGAAGACGCCGCTGTCGTCTGGGTACATCTCGTACAGCCGTAGAACAAGCGATTTTACTATCTTTTCTGCATCTGTTTCCTTTCCAGCTTGGTACCTCTCTACGAGAACCTTGAGTTGCGCCGAAGCCTTCTCGCTATCTACCTTCGCATAGGACGAAAATAATTCTTTGAGAGCTGCTTTGGGTTCTGATGCGTCGGACGAACGCGCGACTGCTTTGAAACGCTGGACGATATCGCTTGGGAAAAGGGAGGCGAACTCTGGCACCGCAGAAAGATATTCTGAGACCTGGAATGCAGGGAGGAAGCCGCACAGAGCACTGAAGTTTGAGACCGCTAGAACCATCTCTGTTTTATGGCTCGAATCTGCAACCCAAGGCATCTATGGAATGCACAACACTTCATAAAATGACACGCGCTTACCCACGTACATCCCGGTGTTCTCTGAATGTATGTGCTCCGAAGTCTCCTTGTCAAGATGTATCT
Organism: Suillus ampliporus; assembly: GCA_016584345.1. Classification (NCBI taxonomy): domain Eukaryota; kingdom Fungi; phylum Basidiomycota; class Agaricomycetes; order Boletales; family Suillaceae; genus Suillus; species Suillus ampliporus. Next base: position 67,274 of record JABCPV010000086.1, on the reverse strand, counting down.
GCACGGGAAGCGCCTTGTCGAAGGACAAGACTTTGAACAGGAATGGAATCTGTCCGTTTTCCAAGTTGAACCGCTTGATGACAGATTCTCCGATGAGTTCTGGGTGGGCAGCGAGATGCTCTGAGAGTAGCTGTCCTGTCGAAAGGACTCTCGTTGGCGCATTGGGATGAGTTCCCATCCACATCTTCGGAATGTCAGCTAGCGCACATGATATTTTGCCGAAGGGTTGCGCACTTCTGCGTAGGGTTTCGATTCGTCTATTGTGAAATCTGGTATGCCAGCGCCGTCAGCGAGGTGGGCAGCCAAGGAGCTGCTCCCTATCTTTCCCCATGGGTGACTTTTCGTTGCAGGAATAAGGTGGAATACTTGTTCAGTCATCACGATGGCAGCGTGAAATAAGATTGCTCCATAATATATACCATGGCTGGCAATAGAATGTCATCATAGTTGAGAGACGGGTGAGGTCATGAGAAACATTATCATGGTGGTCATGATGTCACGCGTCGTCCACTCTGGAGTCTGGAGCTATTTGGGGGCTATTCCACGAATCCACGTAGACTAGTTGGTCTAGTCTAGGCGGCTGAGTTCGAGCGCAGTTTAAAGCACTGCTTGATGACAAAGCGTCATACTGGTCGTCGTGTTCAATGCGGAGGCTTCCAGACGGCGAGGAACAGCGAGGAATCCAGCGCGCGGGAGCTTACACCTTCGATTGGTCGATATATCACCGTGTCCCGCAAGCAGAAAACGCGTGAAAATACCTGGAAACGGTACTGACATCAATCAGCGCCAGCTCGAACCCAGCCGCCGAGGTGACGACTTTGCCCTATAAGTCTACGTAGATGGTCAGATCCCTGACTTTCACCTCTCTTTGTCTCCACTAGTACTTGGAGGGGATGGCACGTACGCCCCATATTCGCATCACAGGGGAACCTATAAGTGCAGATTGCCAATCAATGAGTCTAGAACACCTAGCTTGCACAGGGATCCAGAGACGTTACACCTCTAGACGGCTCTACAAGCTGGACATATAATTATATATATGTAGCCGTTGTCATCTCAGCAGCACTTGTTTTCCCCTCTGGATCCCTCCAAACAAACCCTGCTAGTCGGCGGCTTACTCGTCGACGTCTACTCCCATCCGTCTGTCACAAACCCCACCATCCACGTCTTCTTTCTCCGCGGTCGATATGGCTCCGCCTGGCGTCTATATGTGGTCAACACCATCAAAACCATCTTCGATGTGAACTACGAATCAGCGGCTGGAGCTCCACCCGGGCCAAGGAAAAAATACCTTATAGTCCTCGCATTCGTGAGTCATCACTCTCCAGCGCTCGGAATCCGGATCGATGATGACAGAGGTGGATGTGAGGGCAGGACCACCGAAACCACGGGACAAGACTCGTGAACGAGCAGCGCAATCTCCAGTATGTGTGTTGCGTGACATCATCGCAGTACGCATACCCCAATATTCAACATTGATATGTACAGACGTGAAAAGTAGGTGAAAAGTCACACTCGATATTTAACGTCCTCGTCTCACCCCGATGCGAAGCTGGTCCGACTCAGGAGGTCACTCCGGGTATGCAACGGGAGGTTGGTATGTTCGTGAAGGAGTGGTTGGATGATTGGAGTAAGAGGATGCTGTCATTTTCTTGGGAACGTGTGGGACGATTCGGGATTGAGGGGAGCTGAGCATGTACGATACGATACGATACAGCAAGGAAAACCTAGTCTCCTTTAGACATACCATAGATGAATGAAGATAGTCGTTCCTGGAAACCCCGAGGTGCAGATCCATGTTTGTATAAACCTAGACTTTGCCCCCAGGCCGCGCTGCATCACGTGTTATTGACTTTCGGGAATCTCCATGCTGCGCGAACTTTAAATGTACGAACTGCATAGTACCTGCACCGGTGATTGCCGTATACGGGAAATCTACACTACTATCGTCGACCTCAAGCACAAGACATCGCCGACGCCGACAACCATGGTCAACATCCCCAAGTACGTTGCCAGTCCACTTCATTAGCTCCTATGTCACTGACAAATTGCTGCCAAATAGGACTCGCCGGACTTGTGAGTAACCTCTGTTCTTGTCATGTATTCGGGAACCCGAATGGTTGCATGTAGACTGCAAGGGCAAGACGTGCAAGAAGCACACGTAAGTTCATTATTCGAGTTTATGTGATGAAGAGCACTGAGAACGCTATGCAGGCCCCACAAAGTGACGCAGTACAAAAAGGGCAAAGATTCGCTGTTCGCCCAGGGAAAGCGTCGTTACGACCGTAAGCAATCAGGGTATGGTGGTCAGACTAAGCCCGTCTTCCACAAGAAGGTGCGTCCATGATGCAAGATTGTGGGATGCAGCTCATGGGATGTGGGCATATAGGCAAAGACGACAAAGAAGGTCGTTCTGCGGTTGGAGTGCACGGTATGCAAGTACAAGATGCAGCTTTCGTTGAAGCGTTGCAAACAGTACGTCTCTGTCTTCTACACTGCATGTTCAAACCTGATGTTGTATCAAGCTTTGAGCTCGGTGGTGAGAAAAAGACAAAGGGTGCTGCGCTCCAATTCGTACGTCACTTTGCTTCCATTGCGTTACCGGAGCTGATGATGTTTGTAGTAAGCGCTCTGGGAGTCGTTTCATATTTTGTTTTCCACTGCTATGTATCCTCAAGCACATTATGACATGCATGCATATCCTTACGTGTGGTTTATTTGAGAGGGATGAGCCTTGCCTATCGAGTTCTAGTGAATTGATAAGACTACTGCGCTGCGCCTGAACTCAAAACCATCGCAACCAATCCTAATAGCCGCCCATATCATAAGTTTAGTTGATTATGGATGAAGCGACAGTTGAGCCAAAAGGATTAGCGGCGCACTGAGTTTTTGAAATTGTTGTGATGTGGCCTGTGACAGTAGATTCCACGTCCCCTCTGATTTTGTTTCTTCGTCATTCCTACATCGAATCGTAAGATAGTCGCTGCTGGCCGGGTTACAACCCGGCTGCACTTATAGTATTATAAACGGACGAGTCATTTCCAGCAGAAGACTTCTCTTTCATGCCCACTTCAAACATAGTCGAAACATGCGATTCAGTGCGTGGACGGTTTGATCATTGTATTTAAGCTGATTCTCATTTCACCAAGCAGACAACCGCGTCCACTTCCCAAGATGACTCTGAACTATCATCACCGGTGGTACACACCAGCAACCCAAGCCCGCCTTCCACTCCTCCACGGGGTCGTTCACGTTACCCCGCCTCACTCGCTCGTATCCCCTTGCACCGTCGTGGAACCTCCAAGACATATGAGCGTCTCGAAGATCTCCTCCGCGAGGCTGGTTACAAAGAGACTCGTGTCTTCACACCAGAGTCTGAGCGCCGCGCAGCCAAAAACACGAGTAGCATGCGCGGTGGCATTGGTGCTGTCGCTGGCTTCCTCGCAGGTCTCGTGAGCCGCAATTCGAGTCTCGCGCGAGAAGCGATATCCCACGAGAATCCACTTTCTCCTCCCGTTTTTCCGCCGCAGGAGTGGTCTCGGCCACCATCCCCGCTTGCACACGTCAAGGCTCTCCATGCATCTTCTTCCACGTCCCAATCAGCGTCCTCGTATTCCTTCAACACATCCCCAGAGAGCCTTCGAAAACACTCTCGCTTTCACGCCACTGCAAACGGCCATGCCCGACGCAATGTATTAGCTGAAACCCATCTCCAGCCTCGGGCCCCGCATGCCCACTATATGCGTCACCAATCATCCTCCAACTTCGTCTCAGATGCTCCAACCGCCCACGCATACCTTCGACACATGGCATCAGCACCAAACTTCCAACCCCTTGTCAAACGCCCCTCCTCATCAAACGTCTCCCTTCGCTCGCATCGGACCGCCCATCCACAACCCCGCTCTTCCCGTCGAGCCGTGCTCCTCTCCGCAGACGACATTATTGAGACAGACGATCCTCCCTCACCGCCTCCGCTCCCTCATAACTGGATGGAATCTGTCGCCAGAGCGCTTCTAGCTGGTGTCGTCCCGGACACTGCATCTACGCGAAAAACAAGCTTATCAGAAGCGACGAATAGACCTAGGGAACAAAGACGGCCCCCTTTGCTATGCGCACAGGTGCGGGAGCAGCGCGCAAGTACGAGTGAGGTGAAGGTGAGCCAGACGAGCGTGCTGTGTAGGTCTGCGCCTGCATCACGTGCTGGGTCTAGGGTGCGTAGAATCGGCCCTGAGGATGAAGAATCGAGGCACAGACGGGATGACGAAAGGCGAAGGAAAGGCAAGCGGAAGGAAGAGTCAAGGAAAGGAAAGGGGAAGCGCAAGGAATCAGATATGGTTCCTTCATTAGCCCGTACCAGGGTCGAGAATGACGAATGGAGCATGCGAAGGCACATCCCCCCTGCCGGCCGCGGCGATGTTAGACAGGAGGCATCATCCTCCTCCGAAGAGTTGGACGACGATGAAGAAGAAGACGAAGGAGAACTAGACCTAGAGCGTCTACTTGTCCCAGCTAGACGCCAAGCCTCCATCCGGAGTCTCCGGAAACACCTCCACCCGGTCAGCGCCACAGGCAGCCTCCGAGGCGCACCTCCAACATCACCCAGCACCAGCAACATCGTGAATGACCGATTGAGTTCTTTCGCACCAGACTCACGACGACGCATCTGGCCTGATGACTCTTGGGGAACGGGTAGGGGCCGCCGGTGGGTCGTAGGCGAAGAGGACGATGATGACGGTGATGGGTATGGGTATGGAAATGGCGCGTTTTCAGGGTCTGAGATTGAGACTGGGACTGTGACGCGTACGCATGCGGGGATGAAGCGCCGCCGCGGGTTGCCTGGCGCGTGGGCGCAGTGGGGCGGTTGATGATGAAGTTGATGCTTTAATGGCCTGGGGACTTCCTAATCCTGATCCTTTGCTTTTGCCTCGATAGATACACGTGCGGGACGGGGTTGATTTGGAGTCTGGATCGGATTATAATCGTGCTCCACCATTCGCATTTTTTTTCTGTGCACATTCTTATCGTATAGTATGTTTTTTTTTATTGATGTTGGGGTGCATCTTACTAGCTAGTTATAGCAGACATGACATGAGTAACTTACTTGTTCTAACCCGAAGAATAGATGTAATTGTTGACCTTCCTGAGTTCTTATTAACATGTAGTCTTCTGGGCATGGAAGCGAGCATGTATTGTCAAATCTGATATTCCCCGTCCTAGCGAGGCGTCATCTCCAACGAAGACTCAACCACCAGCACGCAAAACCTAAATAAATTATATCGTCCACAGAAACAAGACACATCAATAAATACCAAGCGACACATACGTCGCTCACGTCCGTGGAACACACTCCCCAGCCCAATCCCTAGGCGTCAACTCCACCACCCTCCGCCGAAACGCCTCCAACGTGCAAAACTCTGGCGAACCAGCTAAATGCTTCCCCTCGGCGGCGCACATGGGGAGCACCATGTTCTTGTTCTTGTAGCGCATACGGACATCTGCAGGGGGTAAGAAAGGATCATGGAGGGTCTTTGTTCAGAGCGTGCTTCGATACTCACAATGTTCGTCACGTGGTCTCCAAACTGACGAAAGCGCACGCTGGAGATTGGTTTGTTGGGAAGGCGGGGTTCGTTTCCGGAAGAGCTCCAATGTCACTGATGAAGTAAACGGTGGCCACCTAATAGTGCGACGATGAGCATTATTGGTATAAAGACAAAAAATGGTGGCGACGCACTTGTCATCGAACACATCGAATGTGCATAGCAAAGCTGCGAGCGTCGAGTCGTGCGTGGTGTGCACGAGGAGTTTTGTCGGGTTTTTGGAGTTGAGTTGGGCCTTGTGGTGCATTTTTTCTGAGACGTCTGCGAGGAGGCGACCCATTCCTAGTCGACGACCTTCTTCTGATTTGACTACGTTCCAATGGAAGAGCTTTAGTCAAATTTTTGTGCATGGAAGGAAGCATCCTTACAAACTAGACGAGGACGATTAGTACCTGAGTACGGATGCAGAGTGATGGACTGGGTGCTTACTATCAAACCACTCAGCTGTTACAGCTGCTTCCTGGATATTCGTGAATGAGCCAGCGGAAGACGCGACGAAGGCAGGAAATTATCGCACGATTAAATCAATAACATTATCATCCGAGAATTCTTGTGGAACCTTAAACCCGTGAGCAGCTGCAGAGCGTACCTTTGAAAAGCACTGAGTTCAGCTGTGTCTGCCCTGTCCTGAATAACATACTGTATCAAGGATCCCGGAAGCTCGAGGAGTGCCATCAAGGCGTAACGGGTTTCCACCTATATACTTGGAGACTTTCTTATCCAATGGCTCTAATCGTGAGTTCCAAGCGGCTACTGCAGCTAGAAAGAAATAAGACAAATCTGCGGAATGCTGTTAAAACACAAGTGAATACCTTGTGCAAATTGCACTTCTAGAATAGCCAGTCGCTTGCAGGCTAAGGTATTGCTGACGAGATTCTCGTCGATCCCATTACTGAAAACAAAGACTTCATGACTTCGCGTTGGACTTCCGTGATATATGAAAACGTACCGTATGATAATGGAGGGTATAGTATCTGGACCGCAAGCGGAAGGAGGGTACACTCCGTGCACTATATGCTGTAAGGATTCGATCGTCCGCGCGATGTTAGTAGAGCTGCGTATAACTGAGGTTGAATCACGATTCACAAGCCGAAGATGGTTGATTTTACCGGAAATAAGTCAAGCGTTCATCCTCGAGCTTTTGAGGGAGAAATTTCAATCTTCAGAAAGAGGGAAGTACATATCTCGTGTGAGATGAAATTAAGAAGCTGTCCGCGTCTCGCTTACCTGTCAATATAGAGGCTTCGCAAAGCCGCCCCGAAGGCATACGTCGACTGTTCTCAGACGCGTGAGCCAAGTAACCCAATAGCGCATAGAACCCCTCCCACCTGTTTTCCGATGTCCGTGAGCTCCCCCAGGAGGCTACATTTGGTATTGAAACGTCTGTATTACGAACAGCCATATATGCAGATTCACTTACCATAACCCCTCGGCTGTTTTGCCATGCCTGTTCTCGACGAGTTTCTTATACCACAACCCATCATCCACGGTCAAACTATAGCCAGCTACGGTCTCATGGAAGCTTTTTGCGGTATTGCACATCTGCCAGTCTGCTGGTATGGACGCTGGTGGATCCGACATGCGCACTCTAACGGGCGTACGTTCGCCTAAAGTAGAGTTGTCAGCGATGACGCAACTCGAAGAGACGCGAATGCTAGTCGACGTACCATGCCTCACGTATACGTGCACCTGTTCCAGGTCCAGCCCTTCTGGTGCGACGGGGTAGCTTTCGACGTCGAGCGGGACTGTTGGTCCTTGCACTTGACTCTGTTGCTTCATAGCGAATTGTTCTGAATGATCCGATACCGTATGGCACAAACTCTAGTAAAGAGGTTCCCGCTGCATGATACTTGTTCCCACCGCTAATGATACATCGCGTCCGTGGGTGCGGGAGGCAGTGACGTCAGCAAGAGAAGATTTGGTTTCCGAAGAATTCATTTGTCCAGGTGGCAGTGTCAGTGCTTTTCGATCACTGCAGTCCAATGCGGCAGTTCAAAGCAGTTCAACCGTAACAAGGAGAGACTACTTTTCAGATTCATATAAGTGAGTTTTTCAGTACTCTAGCGTCAATGAGTTTCCCCTTATGCCTACGGTATTTAGGTTTCAATACAGAATTGCCGCTGCGGTCAACAGGTTTCCATTTATTTTGCTACCGGGCAGTAGCAACTCTTCATCCAAAACGTGAATCATTGTCCATCTTGGTCCCCGTTCGCGACTTATTTCGCAAACGGATGTGAAAAGGCTGTAGAGTCAGCTGTGTGCGAAGACATCGCAACGTCAAGTGTGAGAGCTTCCCACTCCTGAAGCGCTTATCAGTCTGATCTGAAAAGTAGAAGGCGTCAGGACTGAAACGGTTGTTCAGGGGAGGGGGAAGGCAGCGCGTCGAGCTGTTGTCAATTGCATATATCCTTCGCAGGTTCCTGCTGTCCCAGCGCTCGGATTTTTGCTCGTCCCGTGAGTATTCAGCCGGGTCTCACTCGATTGTATATTCATCAGCGAGACACTCAATAGTGACATGGGGCAGTTACTATGTTGCGCCAATAACATACCAGTCGATGTAGAGAAGTGTCGAGTGGCCTTACAGCGCTGTCCCCCTGGCCATCCTCGTCGATCCACATTTCTCAGTAGCCTCGCCATCAGTCTTCATGACAGATTTGAGCAGCAGGGCGTCCTGTCTGACCTGGATGAGGCCATTGAGCTGTATCGGGCTGTGCTGGAGCTCTGTCCCCCAGGTCATGATGATCGATCCACGTCTCTCGATAACCTTGCCATCAGCCTTCAAAACAGATTCAACCAGCGGGGCGTCCTGTCTGACCTTGATGAGGTCATTGACCTCCATCGGGCTGCATTGGAGCTCCATCCCCCTGGCGATTCTTTTCGAGCCAGTTCTCTCAACAACCTTGCCAGCAGCCTTCGAGTCAGATTCGAGCAGCAGGGTGTCCTGTCTGAACTCGACGAGGCTATTGAGCTTCATCGGGCTGCGCTGCAGCTCCGCCCCCCTGGCCACTCAGATCGATCCATATCTCTCAACAACCTTGCCATCAGCCTTCGAATCCGATTCAAGCAGCGGAGCATCCTGTCTGACCTGGATGAGGCCATTGAGCTTCATCGGGCTGTATTGGAGCTCCGTCCGCCTGGCCATCCTGATCGACCTATGTCTCTTAATAACCTTGCCAGCAGCCTTCAAAATAGATTCGAGCTGCAGGGCATCCTATCTGACCTGGATGAGGCCATTAATCTCCTTCTGGCTGCACTGAAGCTCCGTCCGCCTGGCCATCCTGATCGATCCATGTCTCTTAATAACCTTGCTACCAGCCTTCAAAACAGATTCGAGAAGCAGGGCGCACTATCTGACCTGGATGGGGCTATTGAACTCCATCGAGACGCACTGGAACTCCATCCCCCTGGCCATTCTCTTCGAACCGCATCTCTCGATGGCCTTGCCACCAGCCTTCGAGCCAGATTCGAGCTGCGGGGCATCGTGTCTGACCTAGATGAGGCCATTGAGCTCCATCGGGGTGCACTGGAGCTCTATCCCCCTGGCCACTCTGATCGATCCATGTCTCTCAATGGCCTTGCCAGCAGCCTTCATGACAGATTCGAGCAGACGGGCGTCCAGTCTGACCTGGATCAGTCCATCGAGCTGCATCGGGCTGCACTGAAGCTCCGTCCCCTTGGCCACTCTGATCGATTCTTGTCTCTCAACAACCTTGCCATCAGCCTTCTATCCAAATTCGAGCAGTGCGGCATTCAGTCTAACCTTGATGAGGCCATTGAGCTTCATCGGGCTGCACTGGAGCTCCGTCCCCCTGGCCACCCTGGTCGATCCATGTCTCTCATTAACCTTGCCAGCAGCCTTGATGACAGATTCGAGCAACGGGGTGTCCTGTCTGACGTTGATGAGGCCATCGAGCTCTATCGAGCTGCACTGCAGCTCTGTCCACCTGGCCATTATCATCAATCTGCGTGTCTCAATAATCTTGCCACCGCCCTTCATGGCAGATTCGAGAAGCGGGGCGTCCCGTCTGACCTCGACGAGGTTATTGAGCTCCATAGGACTGCACTGGAGCTCCACCCCCCTGGTCATTCTTTTCGACCCGCGTCTCTCAATGGCCTTGCCATCGGCCTCCAAGACAGATTCAAGCAACGGGGTGTCCTGTCTGACCTCGATGAAGCCATTGAGCTCCATCGGGCTGCACTGGAGCTCCGCCCCCCTGGCCATGCCGATCAATCTGTGTCTCTCAACAACCTTGCCAGCAGCCTTCACACCAGATTCAAGCAGCAGGGCGCCCCGTCTGACCTCGATGAGGCCATCGAGCTCCATCGGACTGCACTGGAACTCCTTCCTCCTGACCATTCTTCTCGAACCTCAACTCTTGACAGCCTTGCTGTCAGCCTTCAAGGAAGATTCCAGCAGCTAGGTCTATCACCGGACTTGGACGAGGCCTTTAGGCTTCATTCGCAAATCTCTCAAGTATCTCATGCAGTGTCTCGTAGTGACCTTGACGCTGCAAAGTCGTGGGCCACCTCTGCCGAGCAGCTCCACCATGGCTCTGCCTTGATGGCCTATCAAACCACATTAAGATTCCTCGATCAGCACGTCACTACTCTATCATCCTCCTCGCGCCATTTCGACACGCTCAAGGAGGCTACATCATCCCTTGCAATGGATGCTTTCTCGTGCGGTGTTCGCAATGGCTCTTTCTCGACTGCTGTTGAACTGGTGGAGCAAGGCCGTGCAGTATTCTGGACCCAGTTGGCACGCTTCCGCAAGCCACTGGATGAACTTTCTGCGTCAGGTGACACCGGCATGGCCTTGGCGGCAGAGTTCAAGCAGCTCAGCTTCCGCCTTCGTAACGCATTCGATGAGTCTACTGAAGACATGTCCCCACAAATCCGTCAACTGACCATGCAATGGGATGATGTCGTCTCACGCATCCGCATGATACCTGACTTTGCTCATTTTCTCCTGCCTCCGCTGTTTTCTGACCTCCAGAAGGCGGCAGAAGATGGTCCAGTCATTATCGTCAACGCAAGCGAGTACAGCTGTGATGTCTTGATTATCACAAGTGCCCCAGATCCTATCCACATTCCACTCGATCTCACACGGGTCGAAGTCTCCGAGTTGTCCTCCGAGTTCCAATTCCTCGCAGATGATTTTGGTTCTGCTGATCACGAACTCGACTTAATCAGCATCCTCCGCAAGCTTTGGGATTGCGTTGTTGGTCCTGTGGTTCAAGCTCTTAAAGAGTTGATTCAGCCCGGTTCACGCATCTGGTGGTGTCCCACCGCTGAATTCACTCTACTTCCTCTACATGCGGCAGGACCCTACGAGAAGAAGATCCGAAATTTGTCTCACTTTTACATCTCCTCTTACACCCCAACCTTGGCGGCACTCATTCGCGCAAGACAGCAGCTCTCTCGCGATACGTCCATGCAACATTTTGTTGCCATTGGTCAAGCAAACCCGAACAAAGGGAAGGCGCTCCGTTGTGTCGCTCCCGAGTTAGCCGTCGTCGATCAGCGTCTCTCACCCATCGTGTCCTTCGCATCGCTCGAGGACAGCGATGCAACCGTCCAGGGGGCATTGGATGTATTGAGCCATAATCAATGGCTTCACCTGGCCTGCCATGGAATGCCAAATCGCAAGGAATCATTTGAATCTTCCTTCGCAATGCGTGACGGACCTTTGACGATCAAGGAGATCATCCGATCCCACTGGCAGAACCTGGAGTTTGCATTCTTATCGGCTTGCCACACTACCGTGGGCGATGAGTCCAGCCCCGATGAAGCCATTCATCTCGCTGCAGCGATGCAATTCTCTGGATTTCGCAGCGTGATAGGATCTATGTGGTCTGTCGACGATGAGGTCGCACGCCAGGTCGTGTCTGCTTTCTACGACAACCTGGTTGATGGTTCGGGGAGATTGGACTGCAAGCAGGCTGCGATAGCGCTGCACAAGGCTGTGAAGTTGTTGCGCAAGAAGATCCCACTAGAACAGCAGATTGTATTTGTTCATATAGGTGTCTAGTTTGAGCCTCGGATCGCAATTCCGTGTAATCCTGTTTGCTTTTATTTCCTCGATACATACTACTTACTAGTTTGCGGAAACCCTGGAGAATGCGGAACTTTCAGAATATTGGTGGTGAGCTCTAGGTCCCCTGGTCCCCATCCTGACCGGTCTCAGCAAGTAACAAATTGATAATCTATGAAGACATTGACCAAGCTGGCTGGATGTATTAGAGGGAACGACTTGTCTTCCTTAAGTTCTTCGCTGGCTAGGGAGACTGGCTAAAAATAGCGCATACTAAAGTCGGCACCGCAGTGACATACACATCCCAAACGATCAACTTCAAGTTGAAGCTCTTCCGTCTCCGATTGCGAGATTTACTCAATTACAGAATCGAACACTGGGACAACAGCAGCGTGTCGTGCATAATGTGATCATGTATCACATGTTCACAAGTCAAGTTGACAGCTGTGCCGCTGCGATTTTACAACCAGGATCGAGTGCAGCGATCGAGAACCATGGGTACGCGCCTCCCTGTCGATCGTCCCCAGCTCAACGTTCAGACGCAGATGCAGAGACCTCGTATCAGTATAATCACACGCGACATTCGAGACGCGGTATAAAATACAGATAAAGAATATAAGTACAAAATGTTATCTTCAGGAGCGTGTGCCGCGGCGTCCTAGCGCACTCATGGCTTGATCGCGATCTTCAACGCTCCTCTGCTGTTCATCTTATCCAACGCTAGTTGGTAGTCCTCAAGCTTGAACACATCCGTCACCATACCCTTTACTTTCACCTTTCCGCTATCGAGATATGCAACGGCGCGAGGGAAGCAGTACGTTTGTGAGAAAGACCCGATAATCTGATGAGCAGGCATGTCATTAGCAGAAGGATAGTGAGATTCCGAATAATAACTCACAGTAATCTCATCCCCAAAGATCTTCGATGGAGGCCAGTGAACAAGTGCCTCGTTCGCATACACACCATAGATCATGAGGGTGCCTCCTCGACGAACGTAGTCGATTGACCGGTTGGCAACCGACTCAACACCAGTAGCCTCAACGACGACATCGAACCCGTATGGGTTGTCATCCCTCAACTTCTTCCACTGAGGTTCAGGGTCCTTCCTGTCGAGTTCGATGTATTCGTCTGCCGCCTCCAATTGCTTCGCGATATCCATCTTGATACCCTTGTTTGCAGCGATAACGACTTTTGATGCCCCATTGAGTTTCAGCAACTGGGCGAGTATGAGGCCAGTGGGGCCAGCGCCAAGGAGGAGCACCTCAACACCAACTGGGGGGTTAAGCTTATCGAGGCCGTGAATAGCGCACGCGGCAGGTTCCAACAACGTCGATTCTTCGTCAGAGAGGTTCTTAATCTTGTACAGCTTCTTTTGATGACTGAATGCGATATGAATATCACATGGTGGGGTAGATGTAGAAACACATGCTTACTATACGATGTATTCGGCGAATCCACCGTCAAGGGTGACGCCCCTGGCATTGAAGTTCTCACACAAGAGGGAATTGCCACGTCTGCAATAGAAACAGTCGTCGCACTACCATTTGTACTGTGAGCACCTCGCATCTCTTTCTGGAGAAGGCGAAGACTTACGGTTATTCCTACGTCAGCTACGCAGCGGTCGCCGAGCTCGAAGCCTTTGATGTTCTTGCCCATTTCGACGATTACACCGATAGCTTCGTGACCCGGGATGAGCTATCCGGTGGCGCGCCATATGATAAGATACTGACTGACGTTACGGCGTCTGATAAGGAAGACTCACCGGGAACTTGGATATGAATTCCCCTTCATGGATGTGTCCGTCCGTGCCACAGACACCTATGGAGAAAGACCTGAGTATGCGCATACGACGTCGTAGTATGTCTACTGACCACAACATGATACTGGTTTTTGTTGGCTGAAGGTCAGAAAGTGATTATGCTGAAACCTGACACACGACAGTACCTTTCAAGAGGACATCATCGTCACCGACTTTGGGGATTGGGACTTGCTTGATTTCAAAGTCTTGTGGCTATCGCTGTGTTAGACGCTGTATCCCCGTGCTGCTCGACACCCACCTTGTTGTACCACAGGGCTCTCATAGTACCTTCAGGCATGTCGAGTGGTATGTACGGGTAACAAGTAAAATTGGTGGTGAGGTTGAAAGGGGAAGAGACGCTGAATGTACCAGATATCCAAGCTGCCTTTTATCCCCGAGAAAGTTAAAACCGAGCGCGATCGGGGACAGTTTTTTGCCATTGGATTTGGAAGGTCTGATCTCCTATGATAGTGATTCACTGATTGATCGTTGCGTGACGTCACAACCCCATTTTCGTTTTTAGAACCCTGCGTTAGGGTTACAGGACGTGTCAGCCGAGTGCTGACGCGCCTGCATGGTTGTTATCCACGACTCCACTTCATCACTCTTCCATTACTAACCATGTTTTAATCTTAGTTTTAGACTGGAATTGGGGCTTTACGCGAATACATTGTTTTCCCTTCAATGGATCCTCGACATGGGTCTTTTCCTGAAGGAGGAACATCCGACTTGCATCCACCAACCGTGGATTCGGTCACGGTGCGGGCAGTAAAAGATATTGCCTTTGGAAGTGTACGTCTTTCAATCAAATTCAAACGCGCTTCTACGACTCACAAAATGAAAAAAAAAAAAAAAAAGATTGCAGGCATGGTCGCCGAGGTATTCGAATACCCATTCGATCTCGCCAAAGTGCGCCTCCAATCGCAAGTTTTGCATAATACAGCAAGCTTTGGTGGGCCTCTAGACTGTTTGACGCAGACGTGGAGAGATGAAGGGGTGAGGGGTCTCTATCGCGTAAGTCACTCGTGGAGCTCCTTTTGCCTTTCGTTGACAGTGGAGCTCGATTCGCCCTTCGTTGATACGCTCGCAGGGTCTACCCGTTCCCATCTTTGGCGCCATGGCCGAAACCGCCAGTCTCTTCGTCGCGTACAGCCAGATCCAATCTCTCATTCGATGGTCCACAAATAATAATAATACTTCCCTATCAACTCCACTGACCTTATCGCAACTTGGACTTGCAGCCGGAGGAGCTGGTTTCCTCACAAGTTTTATCCTGTCCGTGTGTCGATGTACATCACACGCTCGTGCTTCTCTCCACTTCTATTAACACGATCTTTTTTTATATACAGGACGCCTGTAGAACTCATCAAGTGTAAGATGCAGGTCCAGATGCTTTCGCCACCGCTTCGATTACCCAATCTTGCGATGTCATCGCCTTCGTTCGGGCACACGCCACATAGAACGTCTGCGTCACTATTACTGACGTCACACCGATATCCTCGAAATCTCCCGGGCCCTTTTTCTATCATTTCAAAAATAGTGAGAACGCATGGGATGAGAGGGATGTGGACAGGGACACACGGGTACTATCCTACGCGAGACGGGTGGAACGGCTGTATGGTTCGCATCAAAAGAGTTTATCGCGTCCGCACTTCTTGCTCGACGGATGCAATCATCACCGTCATCAGTTCCAAGAAACTATTTCGTAGAAAGCTCTGCCTCGGGTTCATCGACGGCTCTCGCACCATGGGAGTCAGCTCTCTCTGGAGCGTTCGCAGGAGGCCTCTGCGTCCTCGCGCTTTATCCCGCTGACACCATAAAATCAGCGATTCAAACCGTAGAGGAATTGCGCCCGCCAGATATGTTCACCTATTCGCGGGAACTCGAGAGTAAGGTTCCGTCCTTTTGGAGCACCGCTGTCGCGATGTACAAGGCTCAGGGTTGGAGAGGGCTCTATAGCGGGCTGTGGGATGACGGTTGCGCGCGCTATACCGTGCAGCGGCATCGTTTTCGTCGTTTACGACGGCCTCAGTCAGCGCTTTGGGTCGTGATGGATAGATTTTTGTTTGACGAACTACCTTGCATTCTCATTATTTAGACAACATAGACCTGCATCTCGCGTTCTCCATATATCGTATCAATTTAACAGAGCTCTCCTCAATTCCTGATCAATCCCATCAAAGAAAATGACAGCATCGTCCAATCAGTTCAACCACTCCTTCACGAACGCACCAGCCTCCCGTTGCATATGCGGCGTGCACTCGTGTCCCGCGCCTTCCTCTAAGACGACCCGCTTGATACCTCCCTCCCCAACTTCAAGATTCTCCACGAACTCGGCCGACGCCACCCACGGAACGGTTGTGTCCTTCGCGCCCGAAAGCACAAGTATCTTGCGCCCCAAGAACGGATTCGACTGATCCTTTGCACGATAAGGGAAACGTAGCGGGATCATTCGCATCCACGTAGGCTCTGAGCGAGTCTGGGTAGTACGGAGGCTTGAAGGGTATTTCCTGACAACACTGCGCGTCGGGACATCAACTTGGTGTAGTCTGGACATCCGATTATGGGGATTCCGACTTTAAGACGAGGCTCTGACAAGATATGGGCGATTTGTAGATGAGGATTCCGATAGAGGATGAGTGCGTACCTCGAGAGAGGGCAATCCATGTCGAGTGTCCTCCCAGGCTGACGCCGCCCATGCCCCATTCGACGATAGTTCGTTCGCCTGAGGGATAGAGGAAGGAAGGCAAGTGGTCTATAAGAAAGGAGACGTCCTGAGCCGAGCCAGCTTCGCAATTGATATTTTGGGGTGAGACGAGGCACGTCAATCATCAGTTGCGACTTTTCACATACTTTGGTTTGCATACATGTCGGCGCTGAATATTGCGGTATGTATCAGCGTTTATGCGATGATGTTACGCGACGTACGCATGCTGATCATTGTTCTTCACTGGATTTTCTCTCCACCTGGAATTGTGATGTTGGTTCACAAGTCTTGTCCCATGGTTCCGATGATCCTGTGCTCGCGTCATTGTCGATTCGAGTGCTTGAGGGTGACGACTCACAAAAGCGATGATTATAAGATCTTTTGTCCTTGGTGAGGCTCCATCCGCTGATTTATAGTTCACATCGAAAATAGCCTTGACGGTTGTGACGACATCTCGATGCTGGGTGGAGCCATATCGACCGTGGAGGAAGAAGAGAGCGTGGATGGGGATGTTGGGGTCTGTAACGGATGGGTGGGAGTAGACGTCGACGACTAAACCACCGACTACGAGGGTTTTCTTGGAGAGATCCATAAGGATGGAAGAGTCAGGCTGATAGAGGCTCGGACTCTCTTCAAGCTACATGTCCAGCTACGTCATGGCAGATGCGTCTAGGCTCGTGACTAGACTCGTGACCAGCTCGTGACCAGCCTGGCGTATACTACCACGGATAAGTCCAGTGGGCTCCTCGGCTCGACCGACCGTTTCTGTATGCACATGACTCAAACCTCGAACCTTCGCCTACCTTTGCCAAGGAAAGAAGGCGACCCCTGGGGTGGGCACCTCTGTCTCGTGACCATTAGTACTAATCCCCTATAGGTCTTCCACCGTGCGTTATCATGATACGAGGTATCGCATGCATATTATAATGTCGTGACTCAAGGTCGACCGTCCAGTCACGACTCACCTACTAATGATGCGACGTCATGGCAAAGATGGCATGTTAACACTAGTCAGTGGTCTAGTCTCCCTAGCCGAACCACAATATAAGGAAGACTTGGATATCATACAATAGAGCTCTCCTCAATTTCAATTCAGTCAGCCCAACTCCATCGAAGAGACAGCATCCTCATAACTTCCAATCATTCAACCACTCCTTCACGAACGAACCAGCCTCCCGTTGCATACGCGGCGTGCACTCGTGTCCGGCATCTTCCTCCAAGACAAACCGCTTGATACCTCCCTCCCCAACCTCAAGGTTCTCCACAAATTCGACCGACGCCACCCACGGAACGACCATGTCCTTCGCGCCCGAAAGCACGAGTATCTTACGCCCCAAGAACGGATTTGACTGATCCTTTGCACGATAAGGAAACGTAGCGGGGTCATTTGCATCCACGTAGGCTTTGAGCGAGTCTGGGTAGTATGGAGGCTTGAAGGGTACCTCTGACAACACTGCGCGTCGGGACATCATCTTTGTGTAGTCTGGACATCCGATTATAGGGATTCCGACTGTAAGCCGCGGCTCTGACAAGATATGGGCGATTTGTAGATGAGGATTCCGATTAAAAATGAGTGCGTACCTCGAGAAAGGGCGATCCACGTCGAGTGCCCTCCCAGGCTGACACCGCCCATGCCCCACTCGACGATAGTTCGTTGGTTCGAGGGATAGAGGAAGGAAGGTAAGTGGTCTATGAGAAAGGACACATCCTGAGCCGAACCGGCTTCGCATTGGGGTGAGACGATGGCACGTTATAATTGGTTGCGAATTTTTACATACTTTGCATAGTGTACAAGTCAACGCTGAATATTGTGGTATGTATTAGCGTGTATGCGATGATGTTACGAACGTACGCATGCTGGTCATTGTTCTTCGCTGGGTCTTCGCTCCACCTGGAATTACGCTGCTCGCTCACAAGCCTTGTCCCGTGGTTTCGGTGATCCTGTGGTGATATCCACCTCCATCACCATCGATCCGGGCGCTGGAAAGTGATGACTCACAAAAGCGACCATTATCAGATCTTTTGTCCTCGGTGAGGCTGCAACCGCCGATCCATAGTTCGCATCGAAGATGGCTTTGACAGTGGTGACGACATCTCGATTCTGGGCAAAGCCGGTTCGACCGTGGAGGAAGAAGAGGGCGTGGATGGGGATGGTGGGGTCCGTAGCGGATGGGTGGGAGTAGACGTCGACGATTAAACCGCCGACTATGAGGGTTTGCTTGGAGGGGTCCATAAGGGATGGGGGAGTCGGAGTCAGGAGAGGCTTGCTCGGCTAGACTCTCTTGCTAGGGAAGATAAGTGCTTCAATATTAATACCATGAGACGAAAAACAACTATATATATGTCCAGCTTGCTACTTCTTAGTCTCGTGACCATCAGTACTTGCGTTAACCCCTGTCATGTGCACGGCGCATGCATGGTGTCTCTCGATTGCGTACGTGGCAAGGTCATTAGTCTTCACCGTGAGTTATAACTTATCAGTAGCTGCACACATGATTATGATGTTCTGAAAGTCATCGTGGCTTCCGATAAAGACATACTATGTAACGGTCGACCAGTCACGGCTCACCTACTAATTATGCGACGTCCTTGTACATGGCAAAGATGGCATGTTGACACTGGTCAGTAGTCATAGACTCTCTAGTCTCTCCTAGGCAGACCACACTAGAAAGAAGACAGTCGTAGGCTCCGCGACCAGTGTAATATGTTGCTCGTAAGACAGATCTCCAAATTTACGAAAATCTGGGTCGGCGTTAGCGAGCAGGGTTTTTGAGAATAGTAGTTGTACCTAGTTAAACCTTGTCACCGGAAATGCAAACATGTATCACGAAGTCCATTGTTCCTCCAGCCACGAATCTGTCACCAAGTACTAGTTCATCACCTACAACCAAACAGTCTCCAGAATTTGTTCCAAATCATTCACACATGAAACAACCATGATCTCCTCTGTAACCTCCCTCTTCCAGTAATTGCGCACGGTGTCCACGCCAGGGCGGCGAGACCGAATGAAGAGGAAACATATGTAATGTTGTCCCCGTTTTAACCTCCCTTGGTCGGCATTGGAATGGTCATGGTAGTTGACGATCCCGAACGCCCATTCTGTCGTAGATGCCGGTGGAAAGAAGTGAGATCGCACCACCAGCTTCTCGAGCGGCGATGCCGAAAGTCGACCCGCAGGTCGGCAAAGGAACGTTGACTCCTCAAGGCTCTGTTCAACGGACGCAGGAACCATGAGCAGTCTAACCTGCACACCACGCTTTGTGACCGAGAAATCGGAATCACCGCAACCCTCTCCCCACCACGAGATTTGGCGATTCTTGAGCATTTCCAGCGCCGCCTCATCTGTGGCGCAATAACAAGCAGGGTCTGTTGGACAACCAGGAAGCCCCCCGGCCCAAACAAGAATCTGCCATTCCTTGCAGTTCTGAATAAGTTCCTGCCATGAATCTTTTGAATGCTCGATCTCCTTCTCCATATGCGACTCGTCATGCTGATGTCGAAGATACCAATGAGAGAGTAGGCAATATCTTCAATCCGGGTTGTCTTTCGTCCCGCTGCCCAGGTCATCTTCTCCCAGGCGCGGATTCGGCCCAGGGCGAAAGTTGCACAGGTCATTCGGGGGGATCTTCGTGACTCGGGAAAGAGTAAAAACGAGCGCCGCGTCATCCTTGTCGTTTTCATTCTCCGTAAGGGGCGCCCACCCATCACCGTAAAACTTCATCCGGAGGGGTGCAAGAAGTTCCTGCAACGTCCAAACACGAAGGAACCACTCAGTCGCTTCCCAGCGTCTCCAATGACTGTGTTTGAGCCAGGTACACAATGCATATGTAAGCATCGCGATACCATCTGTACATCGAACGGATGGCTTCGTCGAGCTCCGAGCTGCTTTCTTTGTTAATGCAGCAGGTGTCAGACCACGCGAGGAGACAGCCATGCTCCTGTGCTTTCTTGCAAAACTCGTCCAACTTCTCGTAACCCGCTCCTTCCCATTTTCCCGACTTTGCATCTTGGAAGGTTAACTCCAATTCTCCCCATCGGTGTGATAGAGTGGCATATTTGAGCAGGTTGGGGATCAACTTTGACTCAATGACGAACTGCCTCGACCATCCCTCATGCTCAGAGATGTCTTCCTCAGTGATCATCTCTGGTTTCAGTATTGCAGCGAGTTCGTTCCGCGAGATCAATTTCATCTCTGGGATATAGATAAGATGTGATGGGACCTGATCAGAAACACGTCGTTTGAATTCGGCCATAACATCAGGAATGCCACGAGAACTGTGCTGATATGGAAATCAGTTTGTACACGAACATAAATTGAACAGACAAACCGCAGTAACTTCCACGGTCCTTGGTACCCCGGATTCTTCGCGCACGAAGGCTAGAATCTGATCTGCAGAAGGGCGATCTGCTGGCCGAGGAGAGAAGCATTGTTGGAGGAAATATGAATCCTGCTCGCTAATATCTTGTGGGAATGGTGGTACATGCTGATGATACAAACGGGCGAGAATACGAGTATCTGCCCGAATTGCCGACCATGGCTCCTGCCCAGAAAGTACCTAAGGTCGTTGTCAGATAGTGGCGTGAATGTCGAAGGATGAATTGATTAGTTACATGGATCATGTTGCAACCGAAAGACCATACATCACTCTTGGACGTGGGGAGTCTGTTCTCCGTACCGTTCGCCAACTCGGGAGCTGTCCAGCGAATCGCGCCTTGGCGGGACGGCTCTGATTCTGCGATGTCGTCGAGCATCATGGAAATCCCGACGTCCGTTACAAAAGCACGTCCATGTGAGTCAACCAAAATGTTACTCTGCATCATTACTTTGAATACCAGTAGCCCAACTTTCAGCAAGAACTTACACCGGTTAGATCTCCGTGAACCACTGCGATGGCGTGCACTAGTAAAACAACACACTTGAGAGCGACCAACTGTCATAGGGAAGCAGACATACAATATTGCAGCGCCGAAGCAATATCTTGCAGCTAAGCATAAATAAATTCATTTCCTATGGAGCCAATCATAACAAAAGAAACCCACCAGGCGAAGACGTTCGCGGCGGCGTAAAGTATTGTGACGTCCGCGCAAAAAGCTGATTAAATTTCCATTATCCATCCAAGGTGAGACAAGGGCAGGTAATGGGCCATATCCGTGAACGAGCCCGAGCAAAGGCAAAATATGGTGGTCCTGAAGTCTTCCCCAAACCTTAATTTCTCGTCTCAAATCTACAGTCAGATTTCTCAAATCATGCTGAACCCTGATGACCTTGACTGCCACCTGGAGTTTACAATTATCAGCTTGCGCCGGTTGTCCACTAGTATGGACATACTGAAGAAGAGTCAGAAGGCGAGTTCCATCTGGACTTGAAGATATCCGCAAAATTACCCTCTGCAACTAGGCTGTGCCCGGTTATCTGATCAGTGAGATCAGGGATACAACTGAGACGTATCATGTCAGTGGGATAGAACCATGAGGGAGAAGAAAATACCTACACAATACAGATGACATAAGTACCTCTCACGATTCAGCGGAAAGGCGAATGGTACATATCGGGCCTACTGCCTTCTATTGGATTGGATATACCTCGGGGAGACACACTGGATGTATTTCTACGACGGTAAAAATATACTGAGATAGCCCTTGAGCAGTTTCTCTAAACGTCACGTGATAAACCGTGAGGAAGTGCCACGTGACAAAAGCAATAAAATCCCATAGGATGTCCATGAGATCAAGTTAGAGAAAAAATGAGACGGATAAGTTGTAGTGCAGGCCTGGTCCTTCTCGACAATTCATCCGTTCCAGAATCATCATTTGTGTCATATTGAAAGAGGAGATGCAATATAAGCAAGATGTGAGGCTCATTGCCTGTAGTCTCCCCTGGCCAGACCATATAGAAGGAAGACAGTCGTTCCTTCTCTACCAGCCTGACTTGAGCTTCACAATTCTACGGAGCCCTCCAAGCAAACCTTCATAGTCAGCGGTTTAATCGTCGACATATACTCCCATCCATCCGCCACAGACCCCACCATCCCCATCCACGCCCTCTTCTTTCTGGGCCATGGTCGATTGGGTTCTGCCCAGATTCCATACTTCGTCAACACCATCTTCGATGTGAAATACGGATCAGCGAATCCCTCACCAAGGAAAAAAGACCTTATTGTCGTTGCTTTTGTAAATTATGACTCTCAAGCACTGGTATCGATGATGACGGAGGTGGGTGGGTGAGTGCAGGACCACCGAAACCACGGGAGAAGACTCGTGGACAAGCAGCGCAAATTCCAATGGAGCAAAGATCCAAAGAAGAACAATGACCAGCATGCGTACGTCGCGTGATATCATCGCATTCCGCTAATACATACAGACCACAATATTTAGCGTTGACTTGTACACTATCCAAAGTACGTGAAAGTTGCAACTGATATCCAACGTCCTGTCATCTCACCCCGATGCCAAGCTGGTTTGGCCCAGGACGCGTCCTTCCTCATCGAGCACTTGCCTTCCTTCCTCTATCCCTCGCGCGAACGAACTATCGTTGAATGGGGCATGAGCGGCATCAGTGTCGGAGGACACTCAACATGGATCGCCCTCTCTCGAGGTACGCGCCTGTCTTCTATCCTCATTCACAAAACACTCATATCTCCTCAGAGTCTCGTCTGAAAATCGGAATCCCCATCATCGCATGCCCAGACTTCACCAAGATGATGTCCCAACGCGCAGCATCATCAGGGGTGCCCTTCAAGCCTCCGTACTACCCCGATTCGCTGAAAGCATACGTGGATGCGAACGACCCTGCTAAGCTTCCTTATCGTGCAAAGGATCGGTCGAATCCATATTTGGGTCGCAAGATACTTGTGCTTTCGGGTGCGAAGGACCATCTTGTTCCGTGGGCGACGACCGTCGAGTTCGTCGAGAACCTTGAGGTTGGGGAGCAAGGCATCAAGCGGATCTTCTTGGAGGAAGGAGCGGGACACGAGCCCACGCCGATAATGCAGCGGGAGGCTGGTATGTTCGTGAAGCAGTGGTTGAATGATTGGAGTAGTGCAAAGTTATAACTGAATTAGAATTGAGGTCGATGGTGGAAACCCGCCGGGGAACGGCTGGAAACACTAGAACGAATCGAACAGATGTTAACAAAGACAAAACCGTGTAATTCAGAGGATGATAATGAGTAATGTGATGGTATATAAGAGATCGGAGTCTAGATGTCGTAAGCATATGAGGGCTCGTAAGGAGACTGTCACATATTTCCAATGCCATGGCAGGCAGAGACCGCTACCCAAAGGAGACCCTAGATGAAGCCTCCTCAGATATCGCTTCTTCAAGGAAGTACAGCACTTTCTCCACTGATGGACGATTATCGCTGTTGATTGACCAGCACCGCCGCATGAAATTCAAGTGATCTTCTCGAACGTGACTAATGGTATTGATGGGCTCTTGATTAGAGAATTTCAATGCGATGACTTGGAGGGGAGTTTTGCTCCACCAGTAGGGTAGCTTCCCGTATAGCACCTGCAGACGCCATGTCAGTGTCGCAAATAACACAAATAAGAGACTGACCTGAAGTATGATACACCCTAGAGAATATATATCACTGGATTTGGTAGCGCATTGCACAACTTGATCTTCCGGACTGACGAGAAGCTCTGGAGCAGCCCAGCGAATTGCGCCAACTTGGTAAAAAAATGTTGGGTTCGACTCTCTCAAGATATTCGAGAGACCGAAGTCTCCAAGGCGAACGGAACCATCGGCAGCAACTAGCACATTGTTCTACGATCATGATCAGAGGATCACGGATACAGTGTGTACGCAAACATACACTGGTCAGGTCACCGTGAATCACACCGTTGTCGTGGACTGTCCAAAACATGGCAATGAATTACGTCGGTCACTTTCGTGGTCATTCCGCTACTCACGATACTTGAGCCCCTCAGTGATTTGTTTAAGCTATTGATAAAATGGTAAGCTATTGTAATCAGTATCGTAAGTAGAACTCACAATTTGAAACCTGTCCATCGTCGTGAGGGTCCCATGGGCACGATTAAGGTAGGAGTTCAAAGTCCCATTAGGCATCCAGGGAGAAACCAATGCACGAAATGGACCGAAACCCATTACCGTTCCATGCAAGGGTAATATATATTGATGTTCTAGCACGGCCCAGATAGCGATCTCGTGGTCAATATTCTGCATTACAAGGAAATGACGTTCAGGCAGTTCGAAATGCCACCTAGACATACATGATTTATTTTAGCGACTTCAGCTTCACTTAGACCAGGAAACCGTGGAGATTTGACCGCAACCTAGGCGTAGAGTAAGCCCACGCACAGAGAAGATAGATGTGTAAGGTACCGCTTCCGTACTTGCGCCTCTGCACAATGTACATTGGTAAACCTCTCCAAGACCACCCGAAGCGATCGGAAAACTGGGTTTCCTGATGACGATGCTTGGGGACCATATCGAAAGAACTGCAGGTTAATGTCGTGCTCTGAACGAAAGAGACAACTTACAAGTCGTCTGTCTCAGAGCTACGGTGACATCCACTTTGGGCGCGAGGATCGGGGGAGTAGACAACGAGGGCGCTTGTGGAACAAGACTGAGGAACTACACATGATTGGTCCCTTCGACCCAAGCTGATTATCTGTACTGAGAGTCAGGTTGGTCAACGAAGGTAGAGGTATACTCGACATACCAGCCCAAGGAGCTGTACGACAAAACTTGACATTCAGAAGAAATTGGCTGAGAATGTAATGGTGTGCTCCCTCTGGCCTTATGTATTGCCACATCCCTGAAATGCCACTGATGCTATATTTGGCCGCCACAACCCAATCCCGCGATTCTAGTAGCATAGCATTAAACGTGAACCATGTTGCCAAACCATGGGCATCTGAAGCAGCAGATTCGCCGCGTGCAAGCCTTGTGTAGCACAGATTAATCAACTTTGCGGGATGCCACGATGCGCGTGCTAAAGCTTTAGCGAAAAACGACTCCGACGCAATCAAGCCTTGAGCGCTCTGAGCGCTCGTGAGATTGCTGCGAGAGAAAAACACGAGGCGAACTGCATTACGGCATGAGCTATACCCATGTGCCTGTGGCGTGCATTGCCCCTGGCCTACATGCACAATCCAGCAGGCATGTCATAGATGGATCATATCATCTTATTCAAGAGATCTCTGTGCGATAGACACGGACATGAAATGATGTTAATCTTTCAAGGTAACACATATTAATTAAATACATATTGAGTTATGCTGGCGGCAGTCTTTTCCCAAAGTCACTCAGTCCACTGGCTGAAATCCGGATTCTTGGCACCCACTCTGGTAGGCAATGGCTCTTGATCTTGTCAGCGCCAATTATGCCATATGTACCTTTAAAGAAGCTCCGAGCCCCACGGACTAACTGGCCAGACCTTGCTACGATAACCATAATTAAGCTCTACTCGCCGAAAACACGAGGATCCGTACCTGTACATGTCTCCCAAGACACAAAATGTACCTGGATTCGCAGAAAACACAAGTCTCGATATACCCCCATCTTACCGTCTCGAGGTTATTATCACTTATACAGGTACTTCCTCTTTTATAGTATCACCTCTAACTAGTAGAATCTCCTCGCAATGGTTTTGCTGGACTTCTACTTCCTTTTCATGATTTGGCTCAATAGTGTCTGGTGGAAGTTATTAGGAGGCAAGTCATATACAGCTGATAGAGAGGCGGAGTAAGTTTACTTAATTCCTCTGACAATGCATTTCCTCCTGACGCGACTCTCTAAAGCGGCCTACCTGACCTGACGAGTTACATATCCAGGGAAACAACCGATCCAATAGCGCACGGCAGCGTCAGTAAACTGTGGAAGCGCTTCTATCGTGTGTCCGGTTCCCGTATGGAGGCGAGCGCTCTACATGATACGTAGGTCCAGCGAGCTGAATCTATCACAGGTAGCAGTGAAGTCCATACGATCTAACGTCGTAGGTGACGATTCCATGGACAGAACTATTGAAGTACGCGGCTTTCCCCTTGTCACGCTTGCCCCAACCTCATGACTTCACAGGTAGTTTTGTGTGATTGTCGTGAACGGAAGCAACTGAAACACGAGAATGTATTACCTTTACTCGGTATTTGTTATGGATTCGGGCCACTCCCAGCGCTGGTTGTCCCCTGGATGCACAACAACTCCCTGGCCATATATTTGGAGCGGAATTTCACAGAGTTGACGCTCGAACAGAAACTACGAATCGTGAGTTGATCCTCAATGGCGCTCGCCTATGGTGCTCATTGGAACTTTAGTTGCTGGAAGTAGCGGCGGGCCTCAGCTACCGTATGTACAACGTTGACCGTCTTGCAAAAATACTGAGTCACAACGTCGTAGTCCACTCACGTGGCGCCGTTCACGGTAACCTTACCGCCGTGCGTAGCTCGCTGATACCCGCATTTTCACTCTGATGACTAGCTCTGGAATGGTAGAACAACATATTGATCGATTCTACAGGCACTGCTCGCATAGCTGATCATGGCATCTTCGCAACGTATTCTGAGTTCAGCGGTACTTCATACATCACAAGCAACGTGCGGTGGGCTGCTCCAGAGCTCTTCGAGATATCCGAGAACGAAGAGCCTTCTCATTCGTCGACTCCAATGCCAGTCAGCGATATTCATGCTTTAGGATGCATAATCCTACAGGTATTTCGCATTCGTCCCTTTGTTGACCTGCGACTGAGATTTCGCAGGTAATGACAAATCAGCTGCCCTATGCATCTATACGGAGCAATAATCAAGTTGCTGTCATGATACTCAAGGGTGAAAAGCCCGCACGGCGATCCTCAAATTCACCCATCGAAGATTCTGTCTGGGATTTGATCGAGAAATGTTGGGGTCGTCCAAAATATCGCCCCACCGCCATTGAGGTTTTACATTCCTTACAATCGAAACACTCGGTATCATTGGAATCTATTCAAGAGGTGCGGCTGCACTAGCCTAGGGCCTGGACAGCTGCGTTTATTTCTTGCTTACAATATTCTCTGCAACAATGGCATATACAATAACAATTTACATACAATAATATCTAACTAGCATATCCTTCGTGCCCCAAGAACAGATTCAACAGATCCTTTGCACAACATGGAAGCTTAGCAGGGTCATTTGCCTCCACATATGCTTTGAGCAAATCTGGGTAGTACCAGGGCTTGAGGGCACCTCCAAGAATGCTGCACATTGGGACATCAACTTGGTGTAGTCTGGACATCTGATGATGGGAATTCTGATCTGAGGGATTTATGGACAAGGGTCAAATGAGGATAGGAGATGGGTGCATACCCTGAGAAAGGGTGATCCATGTTGACTGTCCTCCCAGGCTGACACCACCCATGCCCCATTCAATAATAGTTCATTGACTCGAGTGGTAGAGGTCAGGGTCATGTCCTGAGCCGAACCAACTTCGCATTGGGGTGACACGACGGCACATTCAATATTGGTTGCAACTTATTCACATACTTTGGACAGTGTACATGTCAACGCTGAGCACTGATCAATGGTGGGGTATAGCAACAGATGATGTTGCACGAGGTACGCATGGTGGCCATTGTTCTCCACTGGGAACTACGCTGCTTGCTCACAAGTCTTGTCCCATAGTTTAGGTGATCCTGCGCTCACACCCACCTCCGTCGATCCAAGCACTGGAAAGTGATGACTCACAAAAGTGACGATCATCATATCTTTCCTTGGCGGGGCTCCATCCGCTGATTTATAGTTCACATTGAAGATAGCCTCGATGGTTGTGACGACATCTCGATGCTGGGCAGAGCCGGTTCAACCGTGGAGGAAGAAGAGGACGTGGATGGTGATGGGGATGGTGCGGTCCGTGGCGGATGGGTGTGATTGATTGAACCACCGATTAGGAGAGTTTGCTTGGAGGGGTACATAAGGGTTGCAGGAGTCAGGCTGGTAGAGGTTTGCTAGTACTCAAGGGAAAACAACGGTGAGTCGTGACCATGAGATGAAAACGACTATATGTATACTTATGTCATTATGGTCTACTGGTCGACCGGTCAACCGTCGATAGTGGTCCCATTGGTGCCAGATGACCAGGATGCCCTCGGCACAGGGCAGGGGGAACCGTTATCTGAGCAGTTGAGAGCGAATGCTGTGCCTTACTGTGTCTGCTTCCATTACAGCTGTGATTCCGCTGTCTCTTTCTGGGGTTTTGCGATTGTGGCTGAGCCTGGTTACGAGCTTGTTTGTTCCAGCCGCTGGTGGAGGGTTGGGAGGATAAGGTTGGGCTGGGTTTGAAAGGTTTGCGGATGTTTCCGTGCTCTGGTAGACCGCCTCCCTTACCTCTCCACCAGTGGTGGGAAGGAGCCTGGGTTTGACTTGGGTTTGACTCAGAATATTTTTTTCTGCAGAACCGCCGGGGCTTCCTCAGTGCTATCTGCAGAACGCGAAGGCATGTTTGAATTGACATCTCCCTCCTTATATCCAGGACCCCGTCATGAATGTTAGTCTGATCGTCTATCCTTTTTCCCTAAGCGTCCACATAGGTATCAGCCTATTTGTACACCCCTACGTTGACGTCGCGAGGAATCTGGATGGCTATTTCTAAGGCCTCAAACTCCGAAGGTCGTGCCCTAGAATGTCAGAAACGAGATTAGGCGAGCAGCTGGGGCTGGTTCAGGATGATGCCTAGGCAGCCTCTGATCGAGCCAACACCGATTGTTTGCCAATGTACAATGGCCCAGGCGATTCTCCACAGGCAAAGGCAACACCGGACTTGTTCATCTGATAAACTCGGTTTCCAGCCTGTGAACTAAATCTTGAAGCGGAAGCACAGACCAGCTGATTTTAGGCGCGTTAATGGAATCCAGCGGCTACGGTGGTGGCCGATGGAAGTACTCGGAAAACCTCTCCATACAATATATGGCAAGACAGGTAAATTACGCGCTGTTGCCCAATTGCTACCTGTAAGTTAGGGGTCGCGCCCTGTAGCCGGTCCCGCTTAACCGCTTAAGCAGCGATGAAATTGAGGAGCGGGGAAGAGGAAGAGGACTCGTGTGACCCGTGAAGAAGGGGTCCATGATGTATGGGGATGACCTTGCCACGTATACCCCATATTCACACCAATCACACGGGGACTTACAAGTGCAGATTGCTAATTAGTGGGACTAGAGTCACTAGACATATGCTGTTTACGTCTCAGCAGCACTTGTTTTCATCCATGGATCCCTCCAAACAAACCCTCCTTGTCGGCGGTCTTGTCGTCGACGTCTACTCCCACCCATCTGCCACAGACCCCACCACCCCCATCCATGCCCTCTTCTTTCTCCACGGTCGATATGGCTCCGCCCAGCGTCCATATGTCATCGACACTATCAAAACCATCGTGAACTACGGGTCAGGGGGCGCCTCACCAAGGAAAAAAGATCTTATCGTCGTCGCTTTTGTGAGTCATCACTCTCAAGCATTCGGATCGATGATGATAATGAATGTGGCGATGAGCGCAGGATCACCGGAACCACGGGACAAGACTCGTGAACAAGCAGCGCAATCTCGAGTGGAGCGAAGATCCAAGGAAGAACAATGATCAGCATGCGTAGGTCCCGTGACACCATTACGCTGATACATTTGTGATACATGCACACTTACTACGATATCAGCGTTGACATGTATACTATCCGGAGTACGTGGAAAGTCGCAACCGATCTTTAACGTACCGTCGTCTCATCCAAATGCACAGCTGGTTCGGCCCAGGATGTATCCTTCCTCATCGACCACTTACCTTCCTTCCTCTATCCCTCTGGTCAACGAACCATTGTCGAATGGGGCATGGGCGGCATCGACATAGGAGGACTCTCAACATGGACCGCCCTCTCTCGAGGTACGCGCACCCATCTAGTACTATCGTCATCCACAAATCTCTCATATTTCCTCAGAACCTCGTCTTACAGTCGGAATCTCCATCATCGGATGTCCCGACTACACCAAGTTAATATCTCAACGCGCAGCATCGTCGGGGGTGCCCTTCAAGCCTCCATACTACCCAGATTCGTTGAAAGCATACGTGGATGCGAACGATCCCGCTAAACTTCCTTACCGTGCAAAAGATCGGCCGAATCCATTTTTGGGGAGGAAGATACTTGTGATTTCGGGTGCGGAGGACACGCTTGTTCCATGGGTGGCGTCGGTTGAGTTCGTGCAGAACCTGGAGGTTGGGGAGGATGGCATCAAGCAGGTTGTCTTGTTGGAAGGCGTGGGACATAAGACCACGCCGAGAATGCAGCGGGAGGCTGGTCTGTTTGTGAAGAAGTGGTTGAATGATTGGAGTAATGCAAAGTTATGAGGATGCTGTCATTTTCTTTAACCTTTGATGCTAACCGCAGGTTATTAAGTTGTACGACGTAGTCCTAGTAGTCAGGCCTGGTTGAACTTGAAAGAATGGTGGTGTGCATGAAACACACGTCCTGACTGGACCTAAGTACTAGGCTAGCAGTCCCTGGTCATCGATGCTCCTTAGCATAGAATGAGTTAATGTCTTCCTTCATCCAAGTAGCATCGTGCAAGCATCTCGTTCACAAGCCATTTCTACTCCAACCAGTCAGGACACTCCTCCCCGAATATTACGTTATACTCATTAAAATCAAATCTGGCGATTCGAGGGAGTACAAAACGAGACAAGCGAAGTGAGATAAGGTTGAGGCGCTGTCTATGATCGTATCGTACACTGGTATATAATTCAATAGAGCTCTCCCCAGTTCTAATTCAGTTATAACTTTGCACTACTCCAATCATTCAACCACTGCTTCACGAACATACCAGCCTCCTGTTGCATTCTCAGCGTGGGCTCGTGTTTCGCTCCTTTCTCCACGACAATCCGCTTGATGCCTTCCTCCCCGACCTCAAGGTTCTCCGCGAACTCAGAGACTGTCGCCCACGGAACAAGCGGGTCCATCTCGCCCGAAAGCACAAGGATCTTGCGACCCAAATATGGATTCGACCGATCCTTTGCACGATAAGGAAGCTTAGCAGGGTCATTCGCATCCACGTATGCCTTCAGCGAATCAGGGTAGTACGGAGGCTTGAAGGGCACCCCTGACGATGCTGCGCGTTGGGACATCATCTTGGTGAAGTCTGGGCATGCGATGATGGGGATTCCGATTTTCAGACGAGGCTCTGAGGAGATATGAGTGTTTTGTGAATGAGGATAGAAGATAGGCGCGTACCTCGAGAGAGTGCGATCCATGTTGAGTGTCCTCCGACACTGATGCCGCCCATGCCCCATTCAACGATAGTTCGTTCGCGCGAGGGATAGAGGAAGGAAGGCAAGTGGTCGATGAGGAAGGACACGTCCTGGGCCGAACCAGCTTGGCATCGGGGTGAGATGACAGGACGTTGGATATCAGTCGCGACTTTCACGTACTTTGGATAGTGTACAAGTCAACGCTAAATATTGGGTTATGTATGTATTAGCGTAATGTGATGATATCACGCGACATACGCATGCTGGTCATTGTTCTTCTTTGGGTCTTTGCTCCATACGAAATTGCGCTGGTTGTCCACGAGTCTTCTTCCGTGGTTTCGGTGGTCCTGCACTCACCCACCTCCGTCATCATCGATACCAGTGCTTGAGAGTCATAACTTACAAAAGCAACGACGATAAGGTCTTTTTTCCTTGGTGAGGGATTCGCTGATCCGTAGTTCACATTGAAGATGGTTTTGATGCTGTTGACGAAATATGGAACTTGGGCGGAGCCTAATCGACCATGGAGAAAGAAGAGGGCGTGGATGGGGATGGTGGGGTCTGTGGCGGATGGGTGGGAGTATACGTCGACGATTAAACCGCCAACTAGGAGGGTTTGCTTGGAGGGCTCCATGGAATAGTGAAGCTTAAGTCACGCTGGTAGAGGTTTGCTGGTATCTAAGTGCTGTTGGCAAGGACTAGTAAGTCCCCTTGTCGTGTGAATATACTATAGGACGCAGGCGTACGTGGCAACTTACTTCAATTCATTCCCCGGCTCCGCGAGTGGTGGTGGTGGACTCTGGAGAGGGAGAACATATTGTGAGAACATAAAAAGTCCGAGCACCCTGTCGCGACCCCAACTTGGGACGTTGGCGGCTAATTCTATTCTCGATTTGTCTCTGAAGTACTTGCATCCGTATCTTGTTGTCGTTCATGATGATGACCTCCCACTCGGCACTCGGCTACTCTTCCTACCGTACCCTCGACGCACCTGGGCCATGTGTTGGATGGACCAATTAGATTTTTCTTTATCACGGACTCTTTACGTACGGTACCTTGTAATGCCTCTGTTTACATTTGTGTATACCTCAGCAGTTCTTCCTTAGACACTGAGGTATGTTTCATGTTTCTCTAAGCTCTTGCATGCCGGCTTTGCCTTGCTATTAATTCGTCTCTAGACTCTCACTTTAGGTATCATCAATGTCGCAGCAATTTTTCCTTAGACGCTGAGACTCTCGCTTTAGTTTCTACCTTCATTAGGTTATTGAGCCCCGGTTCTTACTGATCCATCGGACCAAACACAGGAGTGAAACTCCACTCATGCTAGCCTGCTGCTCGCATACCTCATTCTATCTCATCCTTCTTCACGGCGGTATCGCTACGGGGAAATCTGATCACATCCCCGAGTTGTTGGGTTTGGAGAATTATGTTAAAAATGCAATACGCACTCGCTTGCAAAGATCTTTGGTGTCACATCAACACGAACTCCCACAGGTCTTCTTGGGACACCATCTGTTATGCCTGTTGCTGTTGATCCCACCAACACGACTGCTGCCGAGAAGGCAAAAATGCAGGAAGGGCTGTTAAGTGACATCAAAGCTAAGCATCTCATAACTCATCACCACGGCTTGTATAACGATGTTACTCTGTACGTGGTCATGGTGTCTCAGATCTCAGATCTCAACCACACCCAGGCATCCACTATATCGCTTTAACCTGACCCCGTTCAGCTCTCGACGTCGACGGCCGACTTCATTTTCTCAAACAGCACCGTGTGCAAATGATATGTACGCAGTGCTGTCGAGAGTATGAAGTCGGGAGGACATTACTGATTTGCCAACTTCGAACTGACGGCGCCAAGGACTGCGAAAACATAGTGTATAATGACTTATTATTGTAGTACCACATACTAAGTAGCCTGATCTGCTCCGCATGGCGACTGCAGAATACCTGACTTCGACCTGAGTACTAGGCTTGTCATGCTCATTATCACTGAAAGCCGTGAGGTACGTCCTACTTGAATTTTGCTGAGCATATTAGTGCTAAGAGGGAGTAGGGCCACCGCGTCTCATCTCAGGAGATATTGTCCGAGGAACCGTACCTCGTAACGATCTTACCCCTAACGTGTACCTCTAGCCAGTTGTTGAACTCCAGCCAGTTGCTGAACTCCATCTCCATTCCCTCAAACGGTAGATACAGATAATCGATAGCATCATGCAAGTATCTCAAGTTCACGATCTATTTCTACTCCAATCAGTCAGCCACTCCTTCACGAATTTTACACATCACAGGGAAAAATAAATAAATGGGAATTCGAATATTTGGCTTATCCATGATCGCATATCATTCTCTCCTCAATTCTGATTGACTCATAACTTTGCACTAATACTCCAATCATTCAACCACTGCTTCACGAACAGACCAGCCTCGTGTAGCATTCTCGGCGTGGGCACATGTCCCACTCCTTCCTCCAAGAAAACCTGCTTGATGCCTTCCTCCCCAACCTCAAGGTTCTCGACGAACTCAGCGGACGTCACCCACGGAACAAGCTGGTCCTCCGCACCCGAAAGCACAAGTATCTTGCGCCCCAAAAATGGATTCGACCGATCCTTTGCACGATAAGGAAGCTTGATAGGGTCGTTCGCATCCACGTATGCCTTCAGCGAATCAGGGTAGTACGGAGGCTTGAAGGGCACCCCTGACGATGCTGCGCGTTGGGACATCAACTTGGTGTAGTCTGGGCATGCGATGATGGGTATTCCGATTTTCAGACGAGGCTCTGAGGAGAGATGGGCGTTTGCATATTAGGATAGAAAATGGGCGCCACGTACCTCGGGAGAGGGCGATCCATGTTGAGTGTCCTCCGATGCTGATGCCGCCCATTCCCCATTCAACGATAGTTCGTTCGCATGAAGGATAGAGGAAGGACGGCAAGTGGTCGATGAGGAAGGACACATCATGGGCCGAACCAGCTTCGCATCTAGGTGAGACGACAGGACGTTGAATATCAGTGGCGACTTTTACGTACTTTGGATAGTGTACAAGTCAACGCTAAATATTGGGTTATGTATGTATTAGCGTAATGCGATGATATCACGCGACGTACGCATGCTGGTCATTGTTCTCCTTTGGATCTTTGCTCCATTGGAAATTGCGCTGCTGATCTGCGAGTCTTGACCCGTGGTTTCGGTGGTCCTGTGCTCACCCACCTCTGTCATCATCCATGCCAGTGCTTGAGAGCCATAACTTACAAAAGCAACGACGATAAGATCTTTTTTCCTTGGTGAGGGATTCGCTGATCCGTAGTTCACATTGAAGATGGTTTTGATGCTGTTGACGAAATATGGAATTTGGGCGGAGCCTAATCGACCATGGAGAAAGAAGAGGGCGTGGATGGGGATGGTGGGGTCTGTGGCGGATGGGTTGGAGTAGACATCGACGAGTAGGCCGCCAACTACTAAGGTTTGTTTGGAGGGATCCATCTGAGGGAAAACAAGTGCTGCACGAGACGAAAAGGACTATAAGCAAGTATCTTTTTCATGTGAACATTGGGCTGTCATACGTGGCAATGTTGTCTTTAATTCATTCCACGGCTCCGGATGGTAGTGTTGGAGAGGAAAAACGAGTATCGACCCTACTTGGTTCAAATATAAAGCTTTGGAGCTTCTTTACTCCTCTCTAGCACCCCAACTTGGGACGTCGGCGGCTATTCTCGACTTGCGTCCAACCAAGTTTCATCAGTTTGTTTCCCCCCCCCCCCCTCGTCGTCATTCATGATGATAACCCCCCTCGGTACTCGGCCACTCTTCCTACCGTACCCTCGACGCACCTAGGCGCAGCTGCACCCTCGACTACGAGCTTCTGTACCATGCACGAAAATCAGGAATATCGACCATCATAAATGGTGCTGCCTGAAATTTCGGATGGCCGCATTGTGAGGCACTCAGTTGTCGAATGCATCGGGGAGGAAAGAACTGTGGTGATATTACTGAATGTATAACACAGCAGCGCGGGAGGAGCTGCTAGCAGCTGGAAAAGTACGGGAGGTGTGGAGGCTAGTAATGAGAGAGCTGGGCAGGGCAGACCATGAAGAGATGCGAGAGAGGTGTTCGTGGAGATAGCAGGGAAATGATAGAGAACGGGAGCTAAAGTAGGTAGTCGGCAAGCCTTTGACAAAATGACACAGCTAACTGGTAATGCAGGGAACTAGTTACGAGTCTGGTGTCAAGGGTGCACCGGTGAAGAAGATCTAATTGAGATCTGTGTATTCATGAGACAATCGTGACAGCTACCATGCCCACCCAATGCCCACGTCGTACGTACTTTGCGATATCGCTAAGAGAGATGTGCGGTGCTGAGTCGGAGGTGCTGAAGCTATCACGCAGGGACAGAAGGGCGCCGTATCTGCCCGTCGTTTCAGCTTCAGCCATTACATATCGATTAAGGCGGGGTCGATGATTGGGAAGCGTATCACAGTGAACAAACTGCACTGTATCCCAGGTTCTCTGGTGAACCTTCCGAGCCTACGCCATAGACACCTGCAGTTAGGCTGTTTGTTTTCCTGGAGCCAGGCGAGCCGATCGTTGTGTTTTGGTTCCACAACTCTTCAGCGAGCTTTCCATAGCATCGAAATTGTTTCGCTGCTCAGCTCATTACCGTACACCACACTTACTGGACAGCTCGATGACAAAACATCGTTTCACGCAGTAACCCGGTCCCAATAGAGCCAACCTCCAGCTTACACTTTTATCATTTCGTACAAGTAGCAAGTTCGTACGTCGTCCCTTGAGATAAACTTCGTTCCCATTTTCTGACCCCATATGCTAGTACTTCCCCGAGTTGCTCGATTCCAACTGACGATTCGTGTCACGATTTATTATCAATCTTTCTCAATATATCCATGTCAGTATCTTCATCTCGTATCCCTCTCTCCGCTTTCTGACCTCGTTCACAGCTTCTGATGATTCTCGAAGGAATTTTGGGAAGCTGTTCCAGATTGCCCTCAAGGGTGCTGCATACGACTCCCATGAACGCCAGCCCCATCCTAAACGTTTGGAAAGGACTCGGGTTGTCCTTATCAACTACATATGTTGATTAACAGACAACCGAGAACGAGGGAGTCGATTCATTTGACTGCACGGTACGGCGGGCGTCGGAAAGTCTGCTATTGCGTTCACTGTAACTGAAAGAGTGGGTCGGACAGTGACAGGGCAAGCTACTAAGGAAAAGTGGCTCGCGGGATCCTTCGTTTTCTCGCGCAGGCGCACGAAACGCCGCACGACTGGATATTTTTTTGCGACATTTGTCTTGCCACCAATTTCCCAGTATCTGGAAGGATCCTGCACTTCTAGACCCTGAAAATTTCCTCACAACCAGGACCAGGTGGAGGTCTCTCCGGAGACTTCGATTCAAATTGCGCGACTGTCCGCTTTTGACGTTTGTGGCGGATGCCCTTGATGAATGCGTGTCTGAAGCCGAGGCTGCCGATTTCATCTCCCTGCTGGGCCACGCACTCCATGAGCCTGATATGCTCGTTATCCACATCCTGTCGCTCGGAGGTCAGGCGCATATTAGTGAATCCATTCAAGAAGAATCGGTACGCCCACTGGTGTGCGAGAAACCAGTGAAAATCTGTGGGGAGGGTGTTACTGCCCATCATCTCGTTAGACGGCGCAGACGTTGACCACGACGTCTATATTTTCCTAGAGCATTCCTTCACCAAATTGCAAAATCGTTTTTCCAAGTTCCTGCAGCCAACGACAGATGAACTTACGCGGCTGGCCAGCCGAGCGGGTAGACGTTTTATCGCGGCGTCTGCAATGATGAAGTTTCTTGATGATGGACGCAATGATCCTCGCGATCGGCTTCAGCTCATGCTCGAATTAACGAGCGGACTGCTGCCAGGAACGGAGGTGTATAGGTTATATGACTGTATCCTGCTGACATGTGCCGACCCTGAGCGGGCATACCTGTGTCCGTGCAGAGCCTTTGCCTTTCTCACACATCTCAGAACTTCTTGCCCCTGCAGGGCTACTGTGATGGAAATGCCTACCGACAGCAGTCACCCCGTTAATTCCGTTCGTGATCATGTTTCAAACGGCTCAAACTGCAGCCTCCCTCAAGTACAATTTATCACACCACCCCGCTCCCTACGCGCTCATTCTTCTCGATGATTGAAAACATTCCATAAATCACGGCATCGTGGATGTGCTCTCAGAATTGAAGAATCAGAGTCAAGTAATGCGGAACCCATGATCCCCAGAGCTTAAACGCCTCATTGGCCTTCATTGGACAGCCACTGCAAGTTCTTATGAGCTTCGGATATATCGCAGTGCAGAGTTACACCCCTGGGTAGGAACTTTGGACGGGCGTGCCTGGCTGCAGGACTCAAACAGGAGAAGACTGGCAGCGCATCCAAGGGGGAAGGACCTGGCGGCAGACACCGGTGGGAAATGGCTGGGTTCACGGACTTGGCTGCAACTGTCGATGCGGACTCGGGTTGAAGACTCGGGAGAGTGAGAGTCACTCAAGCCCCATTGGAATCTTGCTGGAGAGCGTGAGTGGGTGACAGCAGCAGGAGACTCAGGAGTTCAGGACGGGCGGGGGTTGCTGTAGAATGTGAGAGTGCAAGGCTGCAGACGCCCAATGGTCGAGCATGACAGTCGATTCCTCTATTGGCTGTCTGGGTACCAATGGAAGAGTTCGGCATTTCCAGAGCTTGCCGGATTTCTTGATGTGTCCGGCCTTCCTGGCGTTAAGGCACCAGGATCGTCCCAGATATTGCCACAAGGTCGTTATCTACCAGACATGCACGTTCAAAAACACGGGAACGAAGTCAATCATCCTCTAATACTCTCAAGTACGCATGTCGCAATCGGACCTTCCACCTTTCGCGAGCTCCGAGTCTATGGTATGACCCGTTCAACCACATATTCAAGTCCTTCTGGAATTTTAATCTCCTCGCAAGGCAGTGGTGTTTGAATGGTCTGCAGGTCTTGCTTCGTAATTCTATCCTCAGGACCGGCTGCGGGAGTGTCGTGATGCTTGACTCATGTGATTCATAAGAATCACAACCCAGACCAAACCCAGACAGCTTAACGTTTGTGTCCGAAACGGAGAGGGCTTTATGCGGGGTGTGGGGTAACGGTTGTGCGCTACACAGCCTCAATCGCTTTGGGTGGTGATGCAATGTCACCTTAGTTGCAAGAACGCCGAGTCCACAAAGGTCTTCAACTGTCTACAACAAGTATAGTACTAGGTTTCTGTCAACGAGACAGGCACAAGTAAGGTTAGTCTCCCCCACACAGACCGTAGACGAATGCATTAAGGAAGATAGTCGTCATGTATGCGATATTAAGGCATGGTAGCTTATCACAATGACCCAAGGGCCATTATGCATGAATGCCGGATTACAAGTTGATCAAAGAATAATTTTGATGCCGCAGCAGGGAACCGTGACACCTAACGTAAGGTCGTCAACTTTTGAAGGGCCCTCAGGCTTACAAGTGCCTTGAATGATGAAGCCAAGGAATAAGTAACCACGGGAAAGGGAATAGGATTTCAAATGGAACAGAACATTGACAGAACATGTGAATGCTAAAGACGCATGTGAATAGGTAGACGTACTAGTATTTAGTTATGGATTGAAATCTTGTGACCACGTACGGAGCATAACATCGATATGCAAACTGCGGCCGTGATCCGAGAGGACAGGAGGCATCTTCAAGTTAACACGTGGTAGAACTAGGTGTATTTACGTAGTATGTATTTTAGCCTCGCAATCGCATCAGCGCCCCCACTGTTGCGCTGAGGCTCTCGAGCTCGTCGACGACGGTTGCTCCCGCGTTTCAGCCCAGCGGCCTTGAGCTTTTTGGCCGAAACCCAGATAATGACGTAATACGCAAGTTGCCAAATAGATGCTGTCATGGCCGCTGCCCGAGTCTTGAAAGCCTGACTAAGCAGTAATTTGTCGATAAACGCTCCAGCCCCTTTCAGCCCTGTCAGGCCCAAGTACTTACATTCTTCCTACTTGGAGCGGGGGAATCAACACACTTATGCCACGTACATCCGAATCGCGATATTCACATGGCAGGGGAACTTTCAAGACACACCTGTCGAGCTGCACGTATATATAGTCCTTTTCGTCTCATGACATTGCAGCACCAGTTTTTCCTCCCCCATGGAACCCACCAAGGAATCCCTAGTAGTCTCCGGTTTAATCGTCGACGTATATTCCCACCCATCCTCCACAGACCCCACCATCCCCATCCACGCCCTCTTCTTTCTCCATGGTCGATTGGGCACCGCCCAGGCTCCATACTTCGTTGACACCGTCAAAACCATCTTCAATATGAACTATGGACCAAGGGGTGCCTCACCAAGGAAAAAGGATCTTATCGTCATTGCTTTTGTGAGTAATTGCCCCCCAGCGATCGGGATCGATGTTAACGGAAGTGCGGTGAGCGCAGGACCACCGAAATCACGGGTCAAGACTCGTGAACATAATGCGCAATGCCCAGTGGAGTAAAGATCCAATGATGAACAATGATCAACATGCGTACGTCGCGCGTGACATCATCGCATTACGCTGATACATACATACCCCCAATATTCAGCGTTGACTTGTACGCTATTCAAAGTACGTGAAAAGTCGCAACTGATATTCAACGTCCTGTCGTCTCACCCCGATGCGAAGCTGGCTCGGCCCAGGACGTGTCCTTCCTGATAGACCACTTGCCTTCCGTTCTCTATCCATCGAATGAACGGACCATCGTCGAATGGGGCATGGGTGGCATTAGCGTCGGGGGACACTCGACATGGATCGCACTCTCTCGAGGTACGCACCGATATTTTATCCTCATTCACAAAACACCCATCTCTCCTCAGAGCCTCGTCTGAAAATCGGAATCCCCATCATCGGATGCCCAGACTACACCAAAATGATGTCCCAACGCGCAGCGTTTGCAGGGGTACCCTTCGAGCCTCCATACTTCCCAGATTCGCTCAAAACATACGTGGATGCAAACGACCCCGCAAACCTTCCTTATCGTGCAAAAGATAGGTCAAATCCATATTTGGGTCGCAAGATACTTGTGCTTGCGGGCGAGATGGACCCGCTTGTTCCGTGGGAGACAGTCTCTGAGTTCGCGGAGAACCTTGAGGTCGGGGAGGAAGGCATGAAGCGTATTGTTGTGGAGGATGGAGCGGGACACGAGCCAACACCGAAAATGCAACAGGAGGCTGGTATGTTCGTGAAGAAGTGGTTGAATGATTGGAATAATGCAAAGCTATGAATAATATTTTATTTTTATTGGGGATATGTGGGACGAGTCAGGATTGAGAAGAGTTCTATTCGGAGTCTATATTCGACATGTATAGTAAGGAGAATCTGAGATGTCTATATAGGTGCATAATGAAGAAAGAAAGACCGTCTTACTTCTCTATGGGCTGGCTAAGAGGATCGTAGCGGTGCTTACCCACCAAGTCCCCGACTCCGAAGTTACTGCATCTAACACAGCCGACATGCCCCCCGTGACTAGAACATGGTTGATGTTGCAGTGGCGAGAGATGAAATGGTAGTAATTTGCAAATTGGCGTTTTTTTCGGCTTTCCTCCGACACCTATCATACCACATCGTCTTAAAAAATCCGCAAGTTTCATAACTATGCAAATGACATATGAATCTATGAGCATGAAAATTTTCGAAATAAGATATGGAGTCGTTGAGGAGCCATCCAAAAAGTCGCAGATTACCCGGAGTGATAGTATGCAAGGTGTCGAGTTTGTCAAACGAAGCCCACTACCTTCACGGTTTTCTAGTAGCTATCCTCGAACTGCCAGATGGACTCTCTAGAGTGCTGGGGAGGTTGCAAAATTCACCCGTGATGTCTCTGCCGCGCGATCGACTAGTGCTAATAAACTCATCGAAGCCGCTCACTTCGCAGACCCCCAGAGCAGACCTTTTGAAGTTTGCACATCATGGCGAGAGCGAAGACGTCGGAGAATTCTGAGACTAGACCATCAACCTTCCACCTATCTGCTTTTCTCGTCCTCCTATATAGGTACGCTGGCGATAAATGTTATGTGCATTGGCGTCTCTCGCGTACATGGCGAGGGCGGGAAAGGTCGTCTTTTCTTCTGTTCCATATCTGCAGTGCCGGGGCGTTTGTTCACGACGGATGTCTTCACAGCACTGCGAAATGCCGCGAGGTACATATGTGCATGATATTAGCATGACAAGAAACTGTTAGATCTGGAAGTCATCGTCAGCAGCAGGGTATGCAGCTACCATCATTTTGGAGTATGTTGGGTCGAAGTTCGATGGTATTAGTATGAGTCCGCTTTGGTCTGGGACCTGGGTGGATTCGGCGTCAGCGAGTTGCATAGCAGGGCGTTTGAAAATAGTTGTACCTAGTCCTACTTTGTCGCGGGAAATGTAAGTCCGGCGCTGCGCTTATCTACAACCAAACAGTTTCCAGAATTTGTTCAAAATCATTTGCACACGAAACAGTCATGATCTCCTCCGTAACCTCTCTCCTCCAGTAATTGCGCACGGTGTTCATGCCTGGGGGACCAGACCGAGTGAAGAGGAAACATATGTAATGTCGTCCGCGTTTTAACCTCCCTTTGTCGACATTGCTCGGATGGTCATGGTAGTTGACGATCCCGATCGCCCACTCTGTCATAGATGCCGGTGGAAGGAAGTGAGATCGCACCACTAGCTTATCGAGTGGTGGTGCTTCAAGTTGACCCGCAGGTCCACAGAGGAACGTTGACTCCTTAAGGCTCTAGGTCAACGGACGCAGGAACCATGAGTAGTCTAACCTGCACGCCACGCTTTGTGATTGTGAAATCGGAATCACCGCAACCCTCTCCCCACCATGAGATTTGGCGATTCTTGAGCATCTCCAACGCTGGCTCGTTTATGGTGCGATAACAAGCAGGATCTGTTGGACAACCAGGGAGCCCACCGGCCCACACAAGAATCTGCCATTCCTTGCAGTTCTGGATAAATTCCGCCATGAATCTTTTGAATGCTCGATCTCCTTCTCCATATGCGATCGTCATGCTGATGTCAAAGATACCGATGAGAGAGTAGGCAATATCTTCAATCCGGGTTGTCTTTCGTCCTGCTGCCCAGGTCATCTTCTCCCAGGCGCGATTTGGCCCAGGGCGAAAGTTGCACAGGTCATTTGGGGGGATCTTGGTGACTCGGGAAAGAGCAAAGACGAGCGCCGCATCATCCTTGTCGTTTTCATTCTCCGTAAGGGGTGCCCACCCATCACCATTACCGTAGTAAAACTTCATCCGGAGAGGTGCAAGAAGCTCCTGCAACGTCCAACCACGAAGGAACCACTCGTCGCTTCCCAGCGTCTCCAATGTCTGCGTTTGAGCCAGGTACACGATGCATATGTAAGCATCGCGATACCACCTGTACATCGAACGGATGGCTTCGTCGAGCTCTGAGCTGCTTTCTTTGTTAATGCAGCAGGTGTCAGACCATGCGAGGAGACAGCCATGCTCCTCCGCTTTCTCACGAAACTTGTCCAACTTCTCATGACCCGCTCCGTCCCATTTTCCCGACTTTGCATCTTGGAAAGTTAGCTCTGATTCTGTCCATCGGTGTGATAGAATGGCGTATTTGAGCAGGTTGGGGATCAACTTCGACTCAATGACGAACTGCCTCGACCATCCCTCATGCTCAGAGATGTCCTCCTCTGTGATCGTCTCCGGTTTCAGTATTGCAGCAAGTTCGTCCCGCGAAATCAATTTCATCTCTGGGATATAGATAAGATGTGATGGAACCTGGTCAGAAACACGTCGTTTGAACTCGGCCATAACATCAGGAATGCCATTGCGAGAATTACGCTAATATGGAAATCAGTTCGTACGCGATCAAAAATTGAGCAGACAAACCGCAGTAGCTTCCGCGGTCTGTGACATTCCAGACATACAATGCAAGGATTCTCCGCGTAAAAAGGTTAGGATTTGATCTGCAGAAGGGCGATCTGCAGGCCGAAAAGAGAAGCACTGTTGGAGGAAATATGAATCCTGCTTGCTAATCTCTTGTGGGAATGGTGGTGGTTCGCTGTGTTGGACCCTATAGGTCAGAAGCGCGAGTGCTCGCTCAAACGATGACCAAGGCACCTGCCCAGAAAGCACCTAATATCATTGTCAGATAGTGGTGTGAATGTCAAAGGATGGGTTGATTAGTTACATGGATCATGGTACAACCGAAAGACCACACATCACTCTTGGATGTGGGGAGTATGTTCTCCGTATCGTCCTTCAACAACTCAAGAGCTGTCCAGCGAATCGCGCCTGGGCGGGACGGCTCTGGTTCCGTGATGTGGTCGAGCATAGTGGACAACCCAACGTCCGTTACAAAAGCACGTCCATGTGAGTCAATCAAAATGTTATTCTGACATCGACACATTGAGTATCAGTTGCCCAAATTTCAGCAAGAACTTACACCGGTTAGATCTCCGTGAACCACTGCGATGGCGTGCACTAGTCAAAAAAAATACACTTAAGAGAGATCAACTCTCATAGGCAAGCAAACATACGATACTGCAGCGCCGAGGCAACATCTTGCAGCTAAGCATAAAGAAACTCATTTTTCTATGGAACCAATCATAATAAAAGAAACCCA
This sequence comes from Suillus ampliporus, assembly GCA_016584345.1. NCBI lineage: Eukaryota > Fungi > Basidiomycota > Agaricomycetes > Boletales > Suillaceae > Suillus > Suillus ampliporus. The sequence goes on along the minus strand of JABCPV010000086.1, from coordinate 23,267 downwards.
CCAGGCGAAGACGTTCACAGCGCTGTAAGGTATCGTGACGTCCCCGCAAAAAGCTGATTAAATTTCCGTTGTCCATCCAAGGTGCGACAAGGGAGGGTAATGGGCCGTATCCGTCAACGAGGCCGAGCAAAGGCAAAATATGGTCGTTCCGAAGCCTTCCCCATACCTTGATTTCTTGTCTCAAATCATTGTCTGCCGTAGTCAGATCTCTCCAATCGGGTCGAATCCTAATGACCTTGACTGCCACCTAGTGTTTACCCTTATTAGCTTGCGTTGGTTGCCCACAAGCATGGACATACCGGAGAAAATCCAGAAGGTAAGTTCCACCTGCACTTGTAGATATCCACATGGGCACCTCCTGCAACTGGGTCAAGTCCGTCCTTGATTATCTGATCAGTGAGATCAGGGATGTAACTGAGACACATATTCAGTGATATAAGGAACCACCATGAAGGCAGAGAAACGCGCACGGAATTTCGAATATCGACGACATGAGTGCTTTTCGGAATTTAACTAGTACCGGTGGTCACAAGGATCTGAGTACTGGGTCCTACTGCTGTTTCGCTGAGAGGGAGGGTGAGGGCAGATAAGGCAAGACAACACTAATAAAGTTATGAGTTAGTGAGAGTTTATTATTAGACTCAAAGCCTGGCTATACGCGCCAGTCCAGGCCAGTCCCCGACGGTCCGACTCCATCGGCATCCCAGCTCAGGTATATGCGAATGAGAATGAGTTAGTCAAAAAGTATCATGTCGAGTGAGCGATGTGCTAAGCCAACATTGCAGATTTTACTCGCTGCCAAGAACCATGTCAATTATATTCTGCATAAAAAAAGTGCATGCATCTTATTCAGAGACTCATCGTGGATTTAATTAAGAGGAGGACAAGACAGCCTCATGATGCCTTTTCATGCAGACTTATGCATTGATCAACGAATTCGAAACAAACGAAACGAAGACATGAGGTAGTGGTTGTGTTCTAAGTGAGTCCGAGGAACGAGGACAAACATAGAATGTCGTCTATGTGGCAGATGTCCTTTTTGGGACATCTCTTCTTTGCTTCGTACTACTACTCGCAAGCTCTCAGTACTCGACGACTCCTAGTCGTAACGCTCATTCTTTCGCTTTCTTTTACACAACAGACTTAAAACTCACTTCCCTCTAATATGCCTCGTTTACCGAGTGACCCAAATCTAAGTTTTTGTCCCTAACTATGCAGACGACGCATTCACCAATACGAGACTTCAACTGACCAACGAGAACATTACTGAAGCTCAGGCCATTATAGTACTCAGAAACATATGGCAAGCAGAGAACAATGCTGCGAAGGACCAATGGCAAGCGCAGATAAATGAAGACAGGGAATGACAAGAGCACTTAGAAAGACTCAACGATGAGGAGCAAGAAAGGCAAGAACAAGAGCATCGTTGCGACGAGGATGAAGCAACGCGGAAAGAAGATAGGAAAAAGAACAAGTATAAGTACACTGCTGTTCCGAACCTTGACGTTCCTCTGAAGCCTACAATCCTTCCCTCTTCCTATGCTCTACGCAAACTCGACAAGGGAGATTACGTTGAACTCTGGTATTTCACCAATGACAGTCTGGATGACGTGAAGCTCAAAAGCTCCATTGACGAAGACGCCATGATCATGGCAATGCTAGCAGGCGGAGACACGGCTTGGGTATCAGCTGCTTCAACACGGAATGCGAGAGCTGTAATTGATGATCAAAATCTTAATTTCGAAGAATTTTGTCAGGCCTGTCCACGCATTATCCAGGCAATGCAAGAAGCGGCATGGCCCGCAGACCATATCCAGATGATGGCCATGTTCTGGCGCAATTTACAGGTCCACGACTTTTGCTCCATGCGCGATCCCTTAGCACAGAAGGCACTGCTCATTTACCAGGCAGAACAGAGGAAGCGTTGGCACATTGCGGTTAAATCTGCCGGGGGGGCATATGATCTTTCACGAATCAATGAGGTACTTCTAGAGCACACTAGGTCTGACGTCTACCTCGAAGAACGTACGAAGTTAGACAATAAGTGAGACTACAAGGTCAGCCCTTTTTGGGTAGAATGCGAATGATCACACGCTAACAACTTATGTTTCATACGAATATTCCAATCGAATGTAATGACATCTAACCGTGCCACATGCTACACGCTACATGCTACATGCTACATGCTACATGCTTCACCCCTCACCCCACGCTACGAATCACATGCTTCATGCTACGCTATGCCACACTGCCTCAATCAATGCACTCGTCATAACCTTCAGATGGATCATTGGATGAATTCTCTTGCTACAGGATCTTTGTCTAATCAAAACCACAGAGGCAGGGACAGCAACCGCACAACCCGAGATTATCGCTGACGCTCAGCGTCACCACGTCCAGGACAAGACTACCATCGTCGGTCAACGTCTCCTGAACCGAACAAGCGTTCACGGCAGGATTTTCGAAGCGGCGCAAACGGAGGACCCCTATCCGCTTGCACTGTCTGCCTGGGAAGACACCCACACAAGATTATCGAATGCAAAGCGACCAAAACCTGGGACAACGCTTCAGACACCCTCTGCGTTCGAGTCGGAAAGGTCCTCACAATGCGAGACGGTCGCCCAATTTGCAGCGACTGGCAATGGGTCACAGGATGCAGCGAGACTGCTCATGATCGACGACACTTCTGTTCTGGATGCGCAGCCCCTTCTCATGGAGTCCAGACGTGCTCTCGAGCACAGAAAGCTTAGAGTGCTTACTCCTTATGACCCTGAAGCTTGGGAAGTTTGCCTTACGCAAGCTGGCCTTATTGATAGATACTCCCATATCCCCGAAGGACTCCGTCGAGGTTTTCTTCTTAATTTTCCTGTTATTAAAACTACTCAGACTCCTCCGAACAAAGATTCCATTCTTGTCTATACAAATGAATTCCAATCCATTATCAAATCCAAAATCCAAAAAGAGAGATACATTGGCCCGTGTACAGCGGCCGAAATTGAAAGTCTCATCGGTCCTTTCCAATCATCACCGCTTTCGATCATTCCAAAACCAGGTTGACCAGGACGTTTTCGTGTCATTCAAGATTACTCATTTCCCCATGCACCTTCCATCGAATTCCCTAATCCATCCATCAATTCATATATTGACACAGATCAATTTCCCAGTACCTGGGGAACATTCTATACGGTTGTGCTCATCATCAGCTGGTTACCTCCTGGATCACAGATGGCAACAAGGAATGTGTCGGAAGCATATCGCACAATCCCGCTGCATCACTCACAATGGCCAGCAGCTGTGGTTTGTATCGCCGATGATCAGTTCTGCATTGATACGTGCACGTCATTCGGGGTTTCACCCTCCGCAGGAGCCTATGGTTGTGTCGCGGATGCTGGACTTGATATTTTTAGATCTCAAGGTATCGGTCCCACATCACGATGGGTTGACGACCATTTATTCTTTCATATACGGAAAGAATTCATTGAGAGTTATAATGAGCAGCAATGGCAATGGCACAAGGACATTATCGAGAGGGGCAGCCACCAAGATGGAGGACGCATATGGTTTGGCGGGCAGGTTTTCGATGACGGGACAATCGAAGAGTTTGACGAAGATTGCAGATTTCCAATCCTTGATTTGTCAGAGTCCTCGCCGCGGTCACCAGAAGATGGGATGTTTACCTACAATTTCGAATGACATTAATCGGTCGTCTTGCACCACGCGAACCCCTTGGGAACTTGCGAAAGACGCTTACTTTGCTTATTCTAATCCCTATATTGGTCCTCACTTGGGATATTGCAGGTAATTTGGTATATCTGGGAGATGAGAAAAAGTCAAAGTATCTTCGTGCATTACGAGAATGCCAAGATCACGCATCACACATTCTCAATGATGTACAAAAGCTGCATGGCAAGCTTCTGCATGTGTCATTGGTATATCCACAAGGAAGGGCTTATCTCACGAATCTTGAAACCATGCTGCAGGTTTGTCATCAGCGCCCTTTCTTACCTCACAGATAAGTCAAAGGTCTGGCAGAGGATCTTGAGTGGTGGTCAAACGTCTTACAGAGCACCTTCATTGGACAGGAGATTCCCAGACCACTCATGCTACACGACCCAGCAGCATTCTCCAATGCTAGTTCTGGAGTTGGAATCGGAATTCTCATCAGAGAACAGTGGAGGGCCTGGGTATTGTACCGAATTGGTCGACTCTCGATGGACAAAAAGATATTGGATGGGCCGAAGCAGTCGGCTTTCGAACTTCTCATTCGACATGTTATCGCCCTGGATAGACCTGGAACAGCACTTCCGCGTCTATGGTGACAATCAAGGAGTCATCGAGGGCTGGAAGAATGGATGCAGTCGCAACACTGCCGTCAACCAAATCTTTAGACGAACCTTCAAGTTTCTATCCAGCTTACCAACTCCACACTCTTTCCATCCCACATATATCACCAGCAGCTCCAACCCTGCCGACCCTATTTCCAGAGGCATATACGGTGACACGAACTTACTCCTCCCACCCATCCCCATCCCCGATTCTCTCCGTCGCTTCATCTATGATCCCTTCGAATTCATGCCAAATAAACCGCAACATACCTGAATCCTCGTTACCATCAGCACGTCTACTTTCCAACATTCCAATCAGTTCATTGTCAGCATCAGATGATGCTCCGGGTTACGGTATCGAACGGGAGCACTCTCGTTTCTCAACGCCACTAATAACGGCGGTCTCGCTTTCAAAACCTCCACCGTACAAAGCAGGATTAACTCCAGTGGTCTCCTCACTGAGACCACATTGCTTGGCCCACGACCAACTCAGGTTGTGGCACCCAATGGAAAGTCAGTCTTTTCGGAGTGCAGACGGAAACGTTCTCACCATCACAGATGAGGATCTCGAATGGGTGTTAACAGTAATGAACTCTGCGTGGTCCCAAGGCACCAGGGAGTCATATGGGGCGGGCTTATTAGTTTTTCATGTCTTCTGTGACACACAAAGTATCCCGGAACACGAACGATGTCCCGCTGATACCCGCACATTGCTCACCTTCGTCGCAAGCTGCGCCGGAGCATATGCAGGAAAGACCTTGGCCAATTATGTCTTCGGCATTCGTGCGTGGCATGTCCTTCATGGACAAGTATGGAAGGTAGAACATGGTGAACTGAAATCGGCACTAGACGGAGCAGCCAACGAAGCCCCTATGGGATCCAAATGCCCGAAAAGGGAGCCATTCACAGTCGCATCCATTATAAAGATCCACATGCACCTCAACCTCAAAACGCCTCTTGACGCCGCCGTATTTGCGTGCTTAACGAGCTCCTTTTACTCACTCGCTCGGCTGGGAGAGTTAACGGTCAAGTCAATTAAGACTTTTGCACCAAGTCAGCATGTTAAACAGGGAGACGTACAATTGGATGGTGAAGACCGTCACGGCCTACGAGTCTCCAAAATACGTATACCGCGCACCAAGACCTCTATAAATGGCGAAGACATTTATTGGGCAGAACAATCAGACACATCGGATCCCAAAGCAGCACTCACGAACCACTTCGCAATCAATGATCCCTCATCCGAACAACCTCTATTCGCATGGAAACACCCCAACGGCATGCGACCTTTAACGCGAGGCGCGTTTTTAAAGAGAATCGGAATGATTGCCAAACAGGGAGGGTGTCCAGAGCTCAAGGGTCATAGTATTCGAATCGGAGGGACACTTGAATATTTGTTGCGCGGAATTCCATTCGATGTCGTCAAATCTATGGGAAGATGGTCGAGCGAAGCTTTCACCATTTATCTACGCGACCATGCCATGATAATGGCACCATACCTGCAAGATACCCCAATAATTGAACCCTTCACTCGCTATACCATGCCACAGCTCCGTTGATTTGAGGTATGTCTTCCTCCCCACTCCTTATAATAGGGAGTTCAAGCTGCGCCTGACGCGTCGCGGGGCTCCTTATGTGTTTGGGAATCACGGCTCATCTTGACCTCTTAGGTTCGGAGTGGTGTTTCTGGCCGAAAACCCCTGCGGGGCTTTGCCCAAATACCTACATGCAGCTATCACTTTCGTTACTCGTAGACCAGATTGAGTTGGCGTCGCAATCAATTGGATATCTCTTCTCTGACCAGAAAAGATAACGGAACACATAGATAGTGCGCCGTAGCGTCACTCAGCATTGCGCAATTAGGTAATATTTTCCCGCAAAACTTTTGACTTCATATTGGTTTCATGCCCTCCACTTTGCCAGACCCAGCGATATAAGTACACCAGTGACTGTCTTTAAGCATCACGATCCCATCTCCCTCGCTTCACCAAGCAGCAAATGGGCAATGTCAGAAGCCCCTCTGTCGTTTTTTACACCTTCTTGGCTCACTACATCTACCAAGCTCTGCTAATTTCGCCATCGTGTACCAGGTTCAAGCCGAGACAAGAGCGAGACGAAAAAGAGAGAGACCAGAGGTACGAGCAATGCGCATCAGTACGCATCTTTACGATATGCATCGATGGTACTTATCACCTTCAAAATAATTCGAGGTATCAGTATGACATGATAATATTAATTTCCGAAAGTCATGGTGGCTTCCGACAATGACATATTGACGGCTGCACTTTTCACTCATGTAGGTAACGCGGTGCCTAGCGAAGATGTGGCCATCTATATCTTGGATATCCATCTACGAGTAATATTGGTCGCAGACAAGTCCCCATACCTACGACCGCGGCTTTCATATCGATGTCGGCATCGTGGTCCGTTTGAGTCCCCGGTAAAAGTTAAAACAAGCGCTCCCCTTCGAGAATCACAGTATCGTGGCACCAGGCATCCACTACATTACTTCAACCAACTCTCGTTTAAATTGGGCTGTAAATTGTGCGCAGCTCGATATCGATGGCCACCCTCTGCTTAAGGAAAACCGTACTGCGAGTCAAGAGTATGAGTCGGCGACTGATTTACAAACTTCTAACGAGGCCAAGGACTTATATTGTAATAGTACTACATAGCAGCCTGCTACGCATGACTTCATAACTATGCAAAGGACATGTGAATCTATGAGCATGAAAATTTTCGAAATAAAATGTGGAGTCGTTGAGGAGCTATCCAAAAAGTCGCAGATTACCCGGAGTGATGGCATGCGAGTTTGTCCAACGAAACCCACCACCTTCACGGTTTTCTATTAGCTATCCTTGAACTGCCAAGACGAACTCAGACGGACTCTCTAGAGTGCTGGGGAGGTTACAAAATCAACTTGTGGTGTCTCTGCCGCACCATCGACTAGTGCTAATAAACTCATTGAAGCAGCTCATCTCGCAGACCCCCAGAGCAGACCTCACTCGGTCTTTTGAAAATTGAAGCTTGCACTTCAAAGTGAGGGCAAAGACGTCGGAGAATTCTGAGACTAGACCATCAGCAGCAGGGTATGTGGCTATCATCATTTTGGAGAGTATATTAGGTCGAAGATTGAACAATTCAATAGTATTAGTATGAATCTGCTTTGGTCTGGGACCTGGGTGGATTTGGCGTTAGCGAGTTGCATTATCATAGCAAGGCTTTCGAAAGTAGTCATACCTAGATGGAGATGCAAGCCCGGCGCTCCTCTACAACCAAACAGTCTCCAGAATTTGTTCCAAATCATTTGCACACGAAACAGTCATGATCTCCTCCGTAACCTTCCTCCTCCAGTAATTGCGCACGGTGTCCACGCCTGGGCGACGAGACCGAGTGAAGAGGAAACATATGTAACGTTGTCCGCGTTTTAACTTCCCTTTGTCGGCATTGCTCGGATGGTCATGGTAGTTGACGATCCCGATCGCCCACTCTGTCGTAGATGCCGGTGGAAAGAAGTGAGATCGCACCACCAGCTTATCGAGTGGTGATGCTTCAAGTTGACCCGCAGGTCCGCAAAGGAACGTCGACTCCTCAAGGCTCTGGTCAATGGACGCAGGAACCATGAGCAGTCTAACCTGCACGCCACGCTTTGTGATTGAGAAATCGCAATCGCCGCAACCCTCTCCCCACCACGAGATTTGGAGATTCTTGATCATTTCCAGCGCCGCCTCATCTGTGGCGTAATAACAACCAGGGTCTGTTGGACAACCAGGGAGCCCCCCGGCCCACACAAGAATCTGCCATTCCTTGCAGTTCTGAATAAGTTCCGCCATGAATCTTTTGAATGCTCGATCTCCTTCTCCATATGCGATCGTCATACTGATGTCGAAGACACCGATGAGAGAGTAGGCAATATCTTCAATCCGTGTTGTCTTTCGTCCCGTTGCCCAGGTCATCTTCTCCCAGGCGCGGTTCGGCCCAGGGCGAAAGTTGCACAGGTCATTTGGGGGTATCTTGGTAACTCGGGAAAGAGTAAAAACGAGTGCCGCATCGTCCTTGTCGTTTTCATTCTGCGTAAGGGGTGCCCATCCATCACTGTAAAATTTCATCCGGAGGGGTGCAAGGAGCTCCTGCAACGTCCAAACACGAAGGAACCACTCGTCGCTTCCCGGCGTCTCCAATGACTGCGTTTGAGCCAGGTACACGATGCATATGTAAGCATTGCGATACCATCTGTACATCGAACGGATGGCTTCGTCGAGCTCTGAGCTGCTTTCCTTGTTAATGCAGCAGGTGTCAGACCATGCGAGGAGACATCCATGCTCCTCGGCTTTCTTGCAAAACTGGCGCAACTTCTCGTAACCCGCTCCTTTGCGTTTTGCCAACCTCTTCGCATCTCGGAAGCTTGGCTCAGATTCTCCCCATCGGTGTGATAGAATGGCGTATTTGAGCAGGTCGGTCAACTTCGACTCGATGACGAACTGCCTCGACCATCCCTCATGCTCAGAGATGTCTTCATCCGTGATCATCTCTGGTTTCAGTATTGCAGCGAGTTCGTCCCGCGAGATCAATTTCATCTCTGGGATATAGATAAGGTGTGATGGGACCTGATCAGAAACACGGCGTTTGAACTCGGCCATGACATCAGGAATGCCATTGCGAGAATTGTGCTGTTATGGAAATCAGCTTGTACACGATCATAAATTGAGCAGACAAACCGCAGTAGCTTCCGCGGTCCGCGGCATTCCAGATATACAATGCAAGGATTCTCCGTGGACAAAGTCTAAAATCTGATCTGCAGAAGGGCGATCTACTGGGCGAGAAGAGAAGCACTGTCGGAGGAAATATGAATCCTGCTTGCTAATGTCTTGTGGGAGTGGCACTGGTCTATGTTTGACTGCATGGAAGATAGCAGAGATGTTATTCGTAATCGATGACCAAGGCCTCTGCCCAGAAAGCACCTAAGATCATTGTCAGATAGTGGTGTGAATATCGAAGGACGAGTTGATTAGTTACATGGATCATGTTGCAACCGAAAGACCACACATCACTCTTGAACGTGGGGAGTATGTTCTTCATATCGTCCTTCAACAACTCGGGAGCTGTCCAGCGAATCGCACCTGGGCGGAACCGCCTTGGTTCCATGGTGTGGTCGAGCATCGTGGACGACCTGACGTCCATTACAAAAGCACGTCTATGTGAGTCAACCAAAATGCTAAACTGACATCAACACATTGAGTATCAGTTGCCCAAATTTCAGCAAGAACTTACACCGGTTAGATCTCCATGAACCACTGCAATGGCGTGCACTAGTAAGAAAAATCCACTTAAGATAGACCAACTTTCATAGGCAGGTAAGCATACGATACTGCAGCGCCAAGGCAATATCTTGCAGCTAAGCATAAAGAATTGATTTTTATATGGGATCAACCGTAAGAAAAGAAACCCACCAGGCGAAGACGTTCACAGCGTTTTAAGGTATCGTGACGTTCATTCAAGAAGTTCATTAACGTTCCATTGTCCATCCAAGGTGAGACAAGGGCAGGTGATGGGCCATATCCGTGTACGAGCCCGAGTAAAGGCAAAATATGGTCGTTCTGAAGTCTTCCCCACACCTTGATTGCCTCTCTCAAATTGCTCCTATTGCTCTGACCAAAACGAGGCCTAAAGACCTTGACTGCCACCTGATGATGTTTACAATTATCAGCTTGGGTCCAGACTCCACAAGCATGGACATACTGGAGAAGATTCAGAAGGTGAGTTCCACATGCACTTGTAGACATCCGCATAACCACCTGATGTAACGAATAATTTGCTCTTGATTATCTGATCAGTGAGATCAGGGATGTAACTGAGATGTATATTCAGTGATATAAGGAACCGTCATGAAGGCAGAGAAACGCGCACGGAATTTCGAATGTTGACGGCATGAGTACTTTTCGGTATTTAACTAGTACTGGTGGTCACAAGGATCTGAGTACCGAGTCCTACCGCTGTTTCGCTGAGAGGGAGGGCGAGGGCAGATAAGGCAAGACAACACTAGTAAAGTCATGAGTCAGTGAGAGTCCCCGACTCCCACATTAGTGGGAAGAGGGTTTTGTCGGATCCAAACGTCCAGGCACCTATGCGCTGATGCGTGGGAACACCTTTGGTTAAAACTGTACAGTTGATGATGAATGAATGTATGGCAACAAGGACAGACCAGGCATGTAACAGGTGCCGGTCCCTGAGTGCCTGGAAGGAACCGGCTCCATATGTCCAGCTGAGCGGCAAGCATCTTTCTCTCTCTTCGTCTGTCTGTCTCTTCACTGTACTTCACACTCGCTCGAATCGATAGTTTCCTCACTCGCTACCATATTTTCTCTTGTCATTCTTTTAGTGCTCATACAATGACACACCAACATTTAGGCCTTTGCTTACCGAGTAATCCAGAGGCATCATCTTCCAGCTCTACACCTCAGAGTGGCCGCGGACCTCAGAATATCCCTTCACCACCTTCTTCTCAACTACCAGTTGACTCATCCACACACCTATGGTGGGCCAAATGCACATTAATTAAATCACGTGCACGCAGAGTTTTTATGCATGCACAGCAAAAATTGCACGCACGCATGCAGACACTTCAACATTTTTCATGTAACGCAGTGATGTATAATAGTTCAATGTAAAGTCAAATATAAAACAAGTGCTTGGGTAAAAACGGTCTAGAGCATTAGGCATCAATTAGCTGCAGTAGTACTATGAAGGAAAAAGTGATCAATGTTTGGTACTGTCATTTCCTATCCCAGGGATTGGCCTTTGGTTTGACGAGCATCCTGAATGCTGATCGAGATGATGTGAGTCGAGGGATGTTGCCCAGCGCCTGCAGATTCCGTGGATGGCCGGAACCAAGATCCCTGGGCCCGTGTGCTGCATGAGTTGAAGAAACTGAGGTGGAAGCACTGGCAGTGCTAACAGTTGTCGAGGTACTGCTGGACTTGGATGCAGAGGGTACTAGCATATATTCCCTGGGAGTACCAAAGTCAATAGTATGATCATTGTCATAACCATCATAGGATTTGTCTGCTGGCGTGACACTGCTTGATTCTGAGTCATCCAGGCTGCGGCATGCATTGAATGGAAGACCTTGGCACCTGCTGGCACTTTATCAGACTGTTCATGTTGTATAAGCACTTGTCATCATTACAAGCATCCAGACATAGACACGCAGATGTAGACACATAAACTGGGCATGAAGGAAGCATGAGCCGCAAATACATGCATGTGTGACAGCAAAAAGAAAACAATGAGTGCAATTGCAAGAGTCCAGTAGTCGTGCGACGATATTGAAAAATGCAAAGTCTGTCTGAAGCTGTGATGCGAGAGAAAACATGACGACAGGAACGTGACGCAGTGCCAAAAAAATCGAACTAGTATACCCTATGGTCAGTCAATATACCTAAGGAACATGGATCAACGTACTAGTGGAAGGTTCACTTCCTGCCCCTGCATTTCTTGGTGGTGGTGGTGACACCCTTGCTTTTTTGGTATGCTTTGACGGGGCAGGCACATCTGATTCCTCTGATTCCGTCAGCAAGCTCTCACCATCAGATTCCACTACATTGGCCCTGCCACGCTTCTTGGACGTTCGAGTGCCAGTGCCTGAACCAGAGGGGACGGGAGCCAATGTGAGTGCACAACTTGAAGGTAATGATCCAGTGTGCACAGTTGGAGTCAGCGCCTGCTGGTGTGAAGTTGGTTTGATCGGACGAGGCTTAGGGATGGCCTTTGCGGGGACAGGTGCAGGGTCGTTGATGGGAGGTGGTGTAGTGGCAGGAGTCGAAGTTGTGTCGATCAGAGATTTCTCAGACTCATCAGGATCGGAAGGCGGAGTACTAGCTTTGGGGGGCTGCACGTCTACAGATACAGACTGACAGTCTGAAATAGATGTTAGCACAATATCATAAAAGAACAAAAATGAACCTAAGTCGTGCTGCTGCACAACTTGCTACCAGTGACATGTGCTCTTGAATGGGAGTCAGCTTGGAAGGAAGGGCCGGCAGAGACGTTGCATCATCCAGACATCTTCTATGCAGGTTGTGATATCCTTGCTGAGCTTGTGTCCGCTGATCTGTCACCTGTTTGCCTAGATTTCCTGGAGATGTCTGTCTTCAATGTCAAGGACAGTGGCTGTCTGCTCATGGAGGAAAATTCTGTCGAAGAAATGCTTGTGGTATTGACAACATGGTTGATGAATCAGTAGAGTGGGATCTCCTTTTCATTATCATGTCTGATATTATACATCACTGCATTGCATGAAAAACATTGAAGTGTCTGTGTGCGTTTTTTTCTGCATGCATGCGCATGATTTTTGCTGTGCGCACGTAAAAACTCTGCGTGCATGTGATTTAATTAATGTGCATTTGGCCCACCATACGCGCCCACTTGTGCCACCTTCTGGTGCACAGACAGCGGCCTCTTGATCCTCGTCCATATCAATGGAGTCCCTGCCAGTAGAACAGCTTTGCATATCTTCGTCTATGTCCTGGTCGGCATTGTGATGGGAAGCATCATCCTCATTCATCGGTGATCCTGGCATGTAGAACATCCCAGTACATTTGCTTTCCTTCTTGAAAGGTACTGAGTTGAGGGCATCCTGGTCCTCGTAAAAGCTTTGCGTTGCATCTCGCGTGGTCTTGTGTCCGACACCACCACCACGAAAGTGCATAAACATATCATGATCCACAAATCTAAAATGTGGTGAGTGCAAAGAGTGAATTTTAAAAGAAAAACCCGCACTGATTGACATAATACCAATTAAAGTCTGCATCGAGGTCACACGGCTGTTGGGTGATTGACGGAGGAAGCAGAGAGCATGTGGAACACTTGTTGTATGCTGGGATTAAGTGGACAGCCTGTATGACATGCTGTGGGTCGATGAACCCAAAAGCTTCTGCACCTACTTCGTGTGCATCAAGGAAGCCAATCCAATGCAGCCGTCGTGCTGCCCAACCAGATTTGTGGTTTGAATCTCGGAAAAACCAACGCACCCAAAGAAAATCAATGTGCTTTGATGTTCGACTGTGAGACTGAGCACCAAGATATCTCACATAGACATGAAAAATCCCCACAATACATGCATACCAGTAGGGATGCGGTGCAAGCTCACCAGGCTGGCTCTCCTCATTCGCAAGGACCATGATATCAGCATGCACATGGGGGTTGAGTGAATCCTGGGCCTGACGAAGGTCATATGTTGTATAATTGATGCGAAGCACCTTGTGCCTGTATATCTTGTTGTCGACAATAATAAGTGAGTTGCGCTGTGCAGGTGTGAATGCTTGCTTGCTTTCGTCATCAGAACCAAGCAGCCAAGTAAGAATATGATCTTTGAGGTGTGGTAAAAAGTCCTATGTCCCAAAAATTAGAAAAAAAAAAGTGAGAACAGGTGAGAACATGCCTTGACTGCAAGGTCCTCACAGTTCTTATGGAGCCAAGCTGTAAGGTCCCAGTGGAGGCGACATGAATTGGAAATTTGGTACTGGGACTCCGGGGAACACTGCGGTAACACTTCTTGTTCAGAGAAATCAACTGTTGGACGTGAATCTGTGTCCCTAGTGTCCAGGTGCTCACTAGCCTGTTGTGCGGCACCCTGAGCCTTTTGTTGAAGTTTGTATAGAAGTCATTCGCAGTGCTGTTGCTTTGCAATACCTTGCGTGAACTTGACTTTATTGGTATGTGCATAAAATCACTTGACTCGACGGTGTTCCAATTTGCCCTGATGTTTGCTTTAAGACACAATAACATAAATAACGGAGCAAACTCACCACTTGTGTAGAGAAGTTGTCTGTCATTCCAAATAACCAAATGGACTTGACATAATCCCCAAGTGTGTGAAGTTTATACGTTGACATGTTGAAAAGGCGTGTCCAAGGGCTGTCTGAAGCTGTCTTCTTTGGCGGTGCTTTTGATTTGCCCCTCTTCGAGTATGCAGGTTTGCGGCGCCCACGTGCAGCCACTTCCTTTGGCAGCTCCTGAGTAACAAAGGCATCACATGTAACATCTTTGAACTGACACAAAGCTTGCCTGAGTCTAGTGGTTGAGTTGTCGAGGAAATGCAGTGTGGTTTCAGTATGGAGCCTGAGTTTTCCTAGGGCATGCCATGTCGCAAGTTCAAAGAGCAAATCCAATATAACCTCATCATGCTCCTTAGGCAGTAGTCCTTCCAATACAGGGATAGCGCACTGCATCACATCAGACAAAGCATCAGACTTGAAAACATGCGCAAACCTGTAAAATATCCTCAAAGTCTCTTGCAGTGAGTTTTGTGAGGTTCGAAACATTGCAGTTGAATTTACGTATTGTATCCCGGCCAAAAGTTGGAACATTCCGATATCTTTGAGTCAGTTAGTATGGGGGGCGCTAAAACAAATTCAGACTTTGCCTTGCATCAAACTGTTGAATTGCATCCCCACCAAAAGCATGCATAATATGCAGCAAATGCATAAGAGTATCCTTCCAGACCTCCAGTTCGAACTCATGCATAAAATCAGGTACAAACATTGAGTGAAAGTCGAACCCAAAGCAGGACAAGCGTGCTGAAAAAGCATTCTTCAAAGGAGGCATAAGGGACTTTTAGTGCACAATGAATAGTAGAACTTACACGTGTTGGAATAAGAGAAGTTGGTCCAAGTACCTTGTTGATCACTGAGCTCGCAATGTTACGCCCCTTTGTGAAAATCCAATCTCGGACCATCTCGATCATGCTCTGGCGAGCATGGTTATCCACGCATACTTCTCATGTGCATCGCAGTCTATCCAATTTTGATCCCAGCTGATTGATCTTGTCCTTTGGGATGAGGCATCGGGCACATGGAAATTTACCAAGGAACTTAATACATGCAAGTAGAATCCTGAAATTTGAATGAGCTGTTGTACAGAAGGAGAGTCATAGATACATACTTTTCCGGGTAATCCGCCGCATAGGTAAAAAAAATGTGGAAATACTCTACGATATATGTTGTCCACAAATCGGACAACAATACCATGTGTCACAAATTCCTCATACAAATCACTTTTCTTTCCTCAATCACATTCTCGGCTGATCACGTGACTCTTGCAACTCTTCACATCTTTCACCCTTTCACATATCACTCCTTCACCTCTTCACATCATCACAGTCTAGACCACCCTTTCACAAGTCATCTCCATCTATGACATCATTGCTTATATATCATCAGTCATCACTATGTCATCCGCAGTATTGTACGACTCTTTTCTCATTGGTTGATTTGTTTCATACTCAGATATCTCCTCTTCAATGTTATGTATATAGTCTTCGTCGTAGTCAGTAGTACTCCTTAGACTTAACCTCTTCGTTTCTACTCATTGTAGGACTTGGACATTCCCTCTCCAATATCATCCTTTGTTCATTATCCTCTACAACCGAGTCCCTAGTGGTTGTGGTTTCGCCTTTGCTCTTAGAGTGAATGCAGATCATAACATTAGGTTAAGTCTTCTTACCACTACCGACTCGAGACTCTGCCTTGACACCTGTTGTCGCAGACTCTCACTGTGCTATTCTGCTTGAGCCTTGCTTGCGGATTACTTTTCATAATCATCATTCCCAAGACGCGTTGTTATGCATGGTATGCAACTCATACCATGACATGTGTATATAAGGAGTGATAAGGAAGGTATAATGAACTATACTGTACCCTATTACCAAGAGACTCTACCATTTCTCCTTGATTCATTATCTTGAACTTTTCTCTCTTGTCTCAGACTCAATTTTCGATGTATCTCTACTTTTTGTGACATTCTCTATGTTTCTATTCTTTTCTAGGACATTCTCTCTGTTTCTATTTTCTAGGACTTATTCAGCATCAGACTTTCTCACCAGCTGTCAGAACATGTTTGTAAGCATGTGTATGTCATGTGACTGGGAAATAACCTGATTTGTAAGGATTCAGCTTGACTCATCATGTTTTGTCAATGATTCGTCATGCTTCGTAAGACTTGCAATTGTATTTATAATCTACTTAGTAACAAGGATGACTCAGCTCACCAAAAGGCCTGGTTTGAAATTACATTCTTACCAATCCATGTGATGACTGATGCCTTTGATTCGTCATGCTTTGTAAAACTACACTGTACTTGTAAACTACTTAGTAAAACAAGCTGACTCACCACACCAAATGGACTGCTTTGTAAGAATATTCTTACCAATCCATGTGATGAACCATGCTTAGTAATCTGGCCTCCCAAAAGGTATAAAAGGAGCCCATTTTACACCCATGAAATATAACTTCCCACTTTACACCTATCACACTAAACAAGAGTGAGAGCTGGTGAGACATAGATAAAGTGCAGGCCTACGAGTTGCCTTGAAGTAAGACTAAGCTACATCTATTTTCGAGTTATATAGTACCTATCAGAGGTTGACTATATAACAACTGTTTACTGTTATCAGAACTAAGCTTTACTTGTATTAAGACCCTCTCTCTTATCAGAAGAGAGACACGAGTCAGGAGAATATGACAAAGTTGAAACAGACTTTCATAGGTTGAGACACGACCTACTAGGTTGAGACATACCTTCTTCACTAAAGAATTCACAAACCCAGTCAGTATAGTTTCTTTTAAAACAAATAGGTAATCTAATTACTCTTTGACCACCCACGAACACCACATTATCAACCGAGAAGTAGAAAATCCGTTGACCATGAACTTGAGGAGCTGGCAACTATTGTCTTATCGAAGTGTAGTTGTGTTGTCACTGCATTTTACACGTCCTTTATATAAGACCCTCAAGTAAGAAGACAGCGTACATACAAAACCTTTTACCTACACCTTTATTAGAAGTGAACCAGGCCCTTGCATTACCGCGAGCCGCCAGTTCATAAGAGATAGTGACACTTAGGTCCTATACTCGCACGTCTTCAGTCCTGGCCCAAAACCCTGCCAACTGAACGCTACTTTACCATTCTTTCTCATCGAATTAGAGAACGGCACTCGTGACCCTTACTGGTCTACGTATCTCTACTATAGGAACTGTTGGGCGTCGTAGAAGACCCAAAGTTCATACATATTTTCCGCATCTCTTGTGTACTCCTCTTGAGTACTACTTCAGGTTGATGAACCACTACTCGTGCTGTATTCGCACCTTTAGTCACCATTTCTCCACCAAACAGATCTCGTCTTGTTAGGGCTCGAGAACTCGCCCAACACGACAACACCACTTGTCATCTCAAAAACTGCCATCATGTCAATCACTCCCAGGCCTGATTGGGGATTCAACTCGCTGCAGCCGAGGCCTGCCGTATTTCCAGACTTCCAATTGTTTGCAGATGCAGGCTCCTCACAGACGCAGGATATCCCGATCCAACCCTCATCTGTGGCGCAAGGCATCTCAGGCCCAGACAAGCAGGTGTTTACGTACAAGGACATCTCAGATGCAATCCTCCGCATCATCGCTGCAGAAAGAGAAGTGATCCAGAACAAATTCCAACAGTTGGAAGAGAAGATACAGAGATACTGGGAGAGAGTCGTGGATTCCAAGGAGAAAGTTCGGGAACTCGAAACCCAGCTGATGGCTATGCAGACCTCCGGTATGACTTCAACTATGGCCGGTACGTCTGGGACTTCAAACAATCAGCTGAAGGTGAACAAACTGACAGAGTTCACAGGTGAGAAGGACAGTATCGACATCGACACCTTTATAACCCAGTGCAAGTTATACCTTGCAGCATACAAGAACTGCTCGACACCACAGAAGGTCACCTGTATACTCTCGTACCTCAAGAAATCAGCGGGGAAATGGGCGGAGGTAGCCATCCAGAAGAACTTGGATGGGAGATACGCATCAACACAGGAAGTGATCGATGAAATGATCACCATGTGGGGAGATAAGAACAAAGAAGAGAAGATGATCAGGGATCTGGAAAGCCTGAAACAAAACCAGACCACGGTGGCCGAGTATACCGCCACATTCAGGCAGAAAGCAACATTCTGCAAAAGTCTAAATGACTTCAACTTGACGAGGATGTACAGATCCGGATTACAATACCGGGTCAAAGAACAATTGGCACATGTGCCATCATACCTCAAGCTTACTCTGGACAAGATGACAGAGAGAGCCCTGGAGATTGGGCAGAACCTAGAAGAGTTGGATGCAGACAGGACCAGATGGCAGAGGAAGCCATCTGCACCAACAGGAGGAGCACCAAAGACGGTGTCTCAAGGTGGAAACGCAATGGACATAGATGCGTCCAGAACAAGTGGCAGACCCCAGGCCATGAACCAAATTGGGAAGAACCCTTTCACATGCTTCAACTGTGGAAAAGAAGGACATGGATACAGGGACTGCAAACTCCCCAAGAAACCAAGAACATCGCCAGTAGCTAATGTGAAGGCGACGAATGTAGAAGAACCAGCAAAGCCCTCAGCTGGAGTCTCAGAAGATCGACTCAGACAGATCATTGATGAGGCACTCACGAAGAAGAAGGATTTTTAGAGAGGTCGAAGTTGACTGCAAACTTAGACCAGAAGAACCATTTCTCCATATTAGACGACCCTAGCATCATGTTTCAGGAAGTAACCAAAGTTTGTTCTGGCAATAAACAGGAGCATTTCTATTTGCAAGTCGTTCTAGAAGGAAAAAACAGAAAAGCAGAAGTAAAAGCCCTAGTAGACTGTGGGGCATCAAATCTCTTTATCAGCAAGAAGTTCGTTTAGAAAAACCAAGTCAAATGTGGGCAGTTATTGTGAGCACTGCCGGTCCAGAATATAGATGGAACCCTAAATACCGCCAGATCAATAAAAAACTACGCCGTGTTGGATCTCACGATAGGAGATCACAAAGAATCGACAGCCTTTCTGGTCACAGACCTAGGAACTGAGGATTTGATCATCGGAATAGATTGGCTTAGATTTCATAATCCCAGCATAGATTGGACAGCTGGAAGGTTTGCACTAAACCAATGCCCGGTGAAGTGTCACAAAAAGAACAAGGCAGAAAAGAAGAGACAGGTCGAGGTTATCCCTGATCTCCCAGATCTATTACCTATGGAAGAAGACGAAGAATCAGAATTCATCAACCTGAATACCGTTACCATAGAAGAAATCGAAGATGAAGACTCCCCCAAAAACGTCTGGATTCGCTATAAAGCATCAGTAGCAACAGAGTTGACAATCGCAGATGGATTAAAAAAGGAAAAGAAGACGGTTGAAGAGATGGTACCAGAATGGTTACATGATTATCTCAAAGTCTTTTCCAAAGAAGAATCTGAACAGTTCCCTGAATCGAAGAAATGGGACCATAAGATAGACTTCAAAGATCCAGACGATTTACCTCTGAATGCCAAGGCATATCCCCTATCTCCCGCAAAACACGAGGCTTGCGAAAAATGGTTAAAAGGAGAATACGCATTAGGATGTCTAAAAGACTCCGAATCTCTGGTAGCAGCACCATTCTTTTTCATAGCAAAGAAAGACGGAAAGTTGAGGCCTGACATGGACTACAGACAACTAAATGAAAAAAACTATAAAAAATGCATACCCACTTCCCCGATCCCAAGATCTCATAGACCAACTCACAGGCGCAAGCCTTTTCTCTAAACTGGACGTTTGATGGGGCTATAACAATATTAGAATGAGAGAAGGAGACCAATGGAAGGCTGCCTTTAGAACCCCTTTTGGACATCATGAACTGGTCATAATGTACTTCGGCTTGACGAACTCTCCTGCCACTTTTCAGACAATGATGGATCAAATATTCCAAGATCTGAAAGAAGGAAAAGTTGTTGTCGTATATATCAACGATATCCTGGTCTTCACCAACAATGACGTTGAAAAGCATCAGAAGGTTGTTCGCAAAGTTCTTCAAAGACTTCAGGATAACGATCTATACCTAAAACCAGAGAAATGCTCATTCAAGAAGGAAGAAGTAGAATTCCTCGGAACAGTAGTAAAGAACGGACATGTATCTATGGATCCGGTAAAGGTTAAAGGAGTTCAAGAATGGCCAACTCCCACCTGTGTAAAGGACATTCAACGTTTCATGGGATTCGCGAACTTTTATCACCGTTTCATTCTCGGATTCTCGAACATTGCTAAACCAATGAACAATCTTATCAGAAAAAACGAACCATGGTTATGGACGGACAAACATGATATCGCTTTCCAAATTCTCAAGGACAGATTCGTAGCAGCACCTATTCTAGTCATGCCAGATGCACAAAAGAAACAAAAAATCGAATGCGACGCATCTGACTACACCACTGGTGGTGTATTATCGCAGCTAGAAGAGGACGGACTTTGGCATCCAGTAGCATACTATAGTAAATCCATGCAAGACGCAGAGCACAATTACGATATCTATGACAAAGAACTTTTAGCTATTATACGCGCACTACAAGAATGGTGCCATTATGTACAAGGAGTATCTCACCCAGTGGAAATCTGGACGGACCACAAGAACCTAGAATACTTTATGACTAGCCAGAAACTTACTCGTTGACAAGCTAGATGGTCTCTCATTCTCGCCGAGTATACTTTTACCCTCCAACACAAACCAGGAAAGGTCAATGACACTGCCAACACTCTGTCCAGGAGGCCAGACCATAGAGAGGGGGTAGAAAACAACAATGCAGAACGCGTGCTTTTAAAACCCGAGTTTTTTTACGATAAAAGCCGCAAAAAGAGGTCAAACACTCGTACAAGGAGAACAAAAATTGCTAAAAGCGATCAGAAGTAGCAATGACTAGATCCGGAAGTCAAACTCATGCTAGAAACCATCAAATGAGGACCAGTACAAATGAGAAAAGGACTAGAAGAATGGAACACAGAAGACGGACTAATACTATACAGAGGACTCATTTACATACCAAAAGACAAAGAAATCAGACGCTCTATTCTCGAACTTTTTCATGACTCTCCTGCAGCCGGTCACATGGGATGAGCAAAGACACTCGAGTTGGTATCAAGGAACTATTGGTGGCCCCAAATGCAGAAATGGGTAAATGACTATGTGGATGGTTGCGACAGATGTCAACAGACCAAAGTCTTCCCTAGTAAACCCCATGGGCCTTTAAAACCCAATGAAATCCCAGAAGGACCCTGGCAAACCATCACCTGTGACCTTATCACCGATCTCCCTATATCTTAAGGTTGCGATAGCATTTTCGTAGTCGTTGATAGATTCATGAAGCAAACACACCTGGCACCCACTACTAAAGACATTGACTCAAAAGGAATTGCGGACCTATTTCTCAAATACGTATGGAAACATCATGGAACCCCAAAGAAAGTCATTTCAGATAGAGGCACACAATTCATAGCAAGATTCATGAAAGAAGTGTTGAAGAGAATAGGAACTCAATGGTCGATGTCTATGGTGTATCATCCCCAGACAGACGGACAAACAGAACACGTAAATCCTTACGCACCTTTGTCTCATATCGCCAAAATGACTGGACTTCTTGGCTTCCCATTGCAGAATTCACGCATAACAACTCTGTCACCAGTACCGGACATTCTCCATTCAAAGTCTTATATGGCTATAATCCCGAATTCACAATCTCTCCAAACTCCTCCAATACCATCTTCCAAGCAGATCAACGAGTAGCAGAAATAGAAGAAGCACAGAAGGAAGCGAAGGCAACGCTAGAAATTGCCAATGATTGAATGAAACACTTCTATGATCATCATGTGAAAGACGCACCAGAATTCAAAATCAGAGACAAAGTCTGGCTCGACACACGAAACATCAAACA
This sequence comes from Suillus ampliporus, assembly GCA_016584345.1. Classification (NCBI taxonomy): domain Eukaryota; kingdom Fungi; phylum Basidiomycota; class Agaricomycetes; order Boletales; family Suillaceae; genus Suillus; species Suillus ampliporus. The sequence continues at coordinate 1,190 of JABCPV010000086.1, read as the reverse complement.
GCGCCGTCTGAACCGAAAATTATCAGATTGTCGATTGGGTCCCTTTGAAATCCTGGAAAGAGTCGGCGAGTTAAACTACAAGTTGAAACTCCCCATTAGTTACCAAATCCATCCCGTCTTTCATGTCTTGTTACTCACCGCCCATCGATCCTCTCAACTCGTAACTCGCCCCCCACTTGAATGCCCACCTCCTGAAATTGTTGATGAAAACCCCGAATACGAAGTAGAAGAAATCCTAGAATCGCGTATGCACCGACGAAAATTGCAATACCTAGTGAAGTGGAAAGGATATTCTCGAGAAGAGTCAACATGGCAGTCAAAAGAAGATGTAAAGAACACGCCATTAGAAGTTGCAGATTTCCATTCCCGACATCCCAATGCAGTAAAATCCTCCCACATTTGATCCTCCATACTTTCTACACCTGAATTCCTGTCATGGCGACAATCTAACATCCGACCATCATTCATTCACAAGGACACTCATCCTAGAGAGGGGGTAATGTCATGAATTCCTCATACAAATCACTTTTCTTTCCTCAATCACATTCTTGGCTGATCATGTGACTCTTGCAACTCTTCACATCTTTCACCCTTTCACATATCACTCCTTCATCTCTTCACATCATCACAGTCTAGACCACCCTTTCACAAGTCATCTCCATCTATGACATCATTGCTTATATATCATCAGTCATCACTATGTCATCCGCAGTATTGTACGACTCTTTTCTCATTGGTTGATTTGTTTCATACTCAGATATCTCCTCTTCAATGTTATGTATATAGTCTTCATCGTAGTCAGTAGTACTCCTTAGACTTAACCTTTTCATTTCTACTAATTGTAGGACTTGGACGTTCCCTCTCCAATATCATCCTTTGTTCATTATCCTCTACGACCGGGTCCCTAGTGGTTGTGGTTTCGCCTTTGCTCTTAGAGTGAACGCAGGTCATAACACCATGCTCATACACGTGCATGAATTCATTGTTGAGTAGTAGGAGCCAGATGGCATGCATAAGATCCCGCTTGAGATGGGTAAGAATGAGCCCCTTCAGTGACAAACTCCGTATTATATGGGTCACCCGACCTACATAATATCCCGTGTAAGACGGGCCAGCGGACTATGGGCCGATGTTATGTATATCCCCGATGTTGACGGGTGGGCCGGGTGGGATAATATTTCCGATGGAGA
>JABCPV010000859.1:0-10181 GCA_016584345.1 Suillus ampliporus | reverse complement strand
GATCCAGACGTAAAAACTTGCTCGCAAGGAGTGACTAAATTAGCAATAAACTTGGCGTTGTTTGGATCCAAAGGTTTTGCCAAACAAACGTGTACGTGATATTATCATATGCATATCTGCTCGGAGCAAATAGCACCTTTTGATAGCTTTCTACTACGCTGCAGTACTGCGGCTTCGCGGTGGAAATCAGTTTGCTTCTTCGTAACTAAGGAAACGTCCGTCAGCGAATGTTCAGAAGAACGGCAGTGGTACATTCTGCAACCAGATCTCTTTTCTACTTCGTCCATATTCATACACAATGATATGCTACTGCTATTTGATTCTTATTTGCTGACAGTGGTCAACATAATCTTCTCATACCACTCCCTCTCGAACTCAATTGCTTTCTTGATTGTCTGTGACGTGCGCCACCCATGCTGTTCGCCATCGAAGAAGTGCGCCTCAACATGCCCCTTGGTTTTAATGATCCCATCAATAATAGTCCACGATTGTGCGGGTGGAACAACTTCATCATCATTGCCTTGAAGAACCTGTCCGAAAACACGATTTATACGTCAGAGCGCACTTCATCAACACAGAAACTTACGAGCAACGGGGTTTTAATGTTTGCAGAAAAATACTCTGGGCTTCGGTCGTGATACACTTCCGGAACCTCTTCCTTCGTACCGCCGAGAAGCTTTACCATGTACCTGAGCTCGAACTTGTGCGTATCGCCCGCAAGCAGCTCCAGGTTTGATATCCCGTAGTTGCTCGTGGCACTCGCGAAAAACTTCGTCTTGCTTGCTGCGGAGGAGTCAAGGGAGATGGAAGCAAGTGCAATATACCCTCCCGCGCTCCCGCCGCGGATCGCAGTGCGCTTGGTGTCGATGAGGGAACAGAGTTCGGCTGATTCAACTGATTCGATGCAGTCGCTTACGTCGGTAATGCCCCAGTTCCCTTTAAGGCGCTCCCTAGTCATGTCGTCAGCGCAGCTCCATGTGAAACATGATGGTGAACAGGAACGTACACATATGCGCGTCCATAGCACGAAGACCCGCTGTAGTTCACATCCAACCTGCAATTTATGAGCATGATGATGCTATGGGGGACGTCAGGACCTACCAAGCATATCCTCTGCTTGTGAAATACTGCTTTCAGCCAGTTCAAATTCTGCGTCTCTAATCCTGTGGGACCACCGTGAACGCCAAGCACACAAGGAGGCTTCTCTCCTTCAATGCTTGAACCCGCATACTCCGGGTTTGTTGGAGCGTAGTACACGGCATACACGATCCTGTTATCCAGTTTAAGTTCAAGGGGTATCGGAGGCGAAATGATACCCTCAGGGAACGGTGCAGCGGACGTCGATGCGGTAGATTTGAGCTCCTCGAACGTGGGTTTGAATGATGATCCAGTAAGAGTGCAGCGCATTGCTGCGCCGGGGGCGTTGCTTCGCAGTCCCGTGAAGACAAAAGTATAGTCCGACAGACGACGGACGTGTTCGACAACTACAAAGTCGAATAAATCGTCTTTGATCTCCATATGGGAACCCGTGGCGATGTCGACAACATACAGGACGCTTCGACCACCCTGCCATGCAACACATATGGCTTTTGTGCCATTCGCATCCAGGAATGCGAATGGGTAGTTGCCAAGCGTCCAGGGTGGCTCACAGAAGTCTTGCTGCACAACAGACGAGAGGACTGGTTTGGTGCGCGCCTGTGTGTACTCCCACAGGTTTGCAAACTTGCTTTCGTCGGAGGTGAAGAGAAGCTTGTCGTTGGAGGCCCACAAGGGGGTAACACGCGCTGATTTTGTTAGCGTTGCCGGCCACCAGCTTCGTGTTGCTCAGGCTAAGTTTGTGGGTGTTGGGATCGTGGCGGACGTCAGCAACATAGATCTGTCCACCTTCCCAAGGCATGTCTGGGTGCTGCCAGAACTGCCATGCGATCTTATCGCCAGAAGGGGAAAAGGTCGGTGCTGCATAGAATTCATTCTGTGCATTCTCGGTGCAAACCAAGGACGTGACAGTCCTAGCTGTGGAGTCGATGACACAAAGAGAATTGCGCACGGTCTGCGGCGTGTCGTTGGTATGATCTTCTAAGATAGCGACGAGCAGGTCCGTGTGGACTGGGTGCACACATAAATCTGCGTAGCGATAAACCTTGTTCGGATCCTCTGTGCACGGACCCGCGTTAATACGGTGTTTGAGACTGGGGAATCAACCTAGGTACCTGGTGTAATTGGATTGATATTCCCATTTTTCGCGGCATAGACAAGGAAGTCCTTGAAATTGGAAGAGTACACGGTCCCGTTATAAGCGATCGCAGCAGCTCCACCATACTCATGAACGCGCGTGCGCGCATTGAAGTCCGTGCCGAAGACTTCCTTTTGCGTCTGGTTACTCAGAAGCACGTATCGGCCACCCTCTGATGCACGCTGTTCGATGTAGTAGATATCCTTTGTGATTGGGTCTACGAGGATGTCGCCCATGCTGACGCTCTACGGCGTGTTTCAATTTGAGATAACGAGCAATCGGAGTTAATCTGGGGTACATACATCCTGAGCAATAGCATCAGCTGTGATGGGAGACTCCCAAAGGCCGTATGGTGCATATTTTTTAGACATCGCGTTAGTTGGTAGATTGGATGATTGCAGGGGAGGAAAAAAGATGGGATCGATCAAGGATCCATCCGCAAGGTATTACATATTACAGGAATATGGCAATGGCACATGCACGCAGCAAATTTAGAAGACCGTTGCGCCTGCCAGTCACTGTTGCCGTAATGTTTGGATCAAAGGCTCTTGACAAACAACCACTTCGCGATCATCCAAAAACGGATTTCACATTTTTGTAATTTCCGTTTTAGCTTGATGTCGTTCCGCCCGACGCTTCCTCTGCACAAGAAGTCGAGCACAGCATGGATAGCGCGACAATCCCGTGACCCTTTTGTCAAGGCACGCCTATCTTCTCCATCATCCTACCGTTCACGCTCTGCTTTCAAGCTCATCGAGCTCAATGACAAGTGGGGGCGCTTCCTCTCGCGTCCTAGCGTGCGCAGTGTCGTGGACCTCGGTGCGGCTCCAGGCGGATGGAGCCAAGTCGTTGCGGAAAGGTTAGGGTGGACCCTTGACGCAGAAGACAATCCTGAAGATTTTGGGTTGCGCGAGGAGGCGAAGGTGCTGAAACGCGGTTCCTGGAGTACCGAACTTGAGAACAAGACTACCGGGCGAGGGAAAATTGTTGCACTGGATTTGCTGCCAATTGTTCCAATACTCGGCGTGCAGACGCTACAGATGGACTTTCTGGCTCCGGGTTCGGCCCGTGTCGTACGAGATGCGCTGAAAAGTCCAAAGAATCCTGAGGGTACAGCGGATATTGTGCTGAGCGACATGGCAGCGAATTTTTGTGGAAGCAAAATTCGGGACACGCAAATGAGTTTGGATATCTGTTATGCAGTCTTCGATTTTGCAAAAGATGCATTGACCGCTAGGCGAGTGGATGAACGAGGGAAGGTGATCGGAGGTGGGATACTACTGTATGTTCTTCACTGTCCGGAAGACAAGTTGTTGATATACATTTATTCCAGGCTGAAGCATTTTTCTCATCCTTCACTGCAAGAGTTCCGAAAGGAGTATCTAGAACCCAACTTCCACCTCGTACATTATATCAAGCCGGAGTCAAGCCGCTCCGACTCTGCAGAAGGTTACTGGCTGTGTCGCGGTTGGCTTGGTAGGACATAGTCAGTATCCTTGGGCAGGCAAATTTGCTTTCGATATCCTATTACACTCCATCAGTTTGCATTCCTCGCATCGCAAGTGCTGTCAGCTTCGTCGCACGTGTCTGTATAACAAGCATAATGTACACTGCAAGTCTGTTCTGCTTGTCGGGGCGAATATCTATCAACTAACATATACGTCACCCTGCAGTTCTGACCAAAAAAATTGCCCCATGTCCGATGGCGGCACAGTACTTCAGATAGAAGAGCCCGTAAGCAGAGCTCGGCACGAGTATCTTGCCCAGGAGCGCACGACCGGACACAAAGGGACTAACGCTTAAATTTACGACAGTACCACTCCGTCAGTCTGCATACTTCGCGTCCCACTGACAGGTACATGGCACACAAGTATCCGCACATATGGCAAGAATAATATACATCATATCATAGACCTAGTAGCATGGGGTAACATATCAGACATCCTACACCAGAAACAACTGCTATCGTCATTATCATCAGCTCGTAGTAACTATTGCTCACCACATCGAAACATCCACCAGCAAGATGAAAATATGAAAGACTTATGCCCCAAAGCCGTAGAGCGTGCGGCCAGAGCGCTTGAGAGCGTACACAACGTCGAGCGCCGTGACGGTTTTCCTAGCAAATACAGTCGTCAACGTGCGAACCACCACTAGCATGCAATCAGAGCCTTACCTCTTGGCGTGCTCAGTGTATGTGACAGAGTCACGAATAACCTGTTTGGCGTCAGCTGACATCTCCGCAGCAGCAGCCGCAGCGGGGGTGACTCACGTTCTCAAGGAAAATCTTCAACACACCACGAGTCTCTTCATAGATGAGGCCCGAGATACGCTTCACACCTCCACGGCGAGCAAGACGACGAATAGCCTGCACAACATCAGACAAGTACTGATTGCGCCTAAGAACAAGGACATACTGGCTTGGTAATACCCTGGATGTTGTCACGCAAAATCTTGCGGTGACGCTTGGCACCGCCCCTACACAACCCAGTTAGATATAACACTCAATAAGAAATGATCTTTGGCGCTTACTTTCCGAGACCCTTTCCACCTTTTCCGCGTCCAGACATTGTAGTTTATGGTGTGTGTGTGGTGTTAGGTGAACAGAGGATGATCGCAACTGGTGGTGGTAGCGGTAAGAGGGTGAATAACGCGACTCTTTGTTGATTGGCGTGTTTATATGTAGGCACGGGACACGTGACCTCATTATCGCGTCGGAGCCACAAGCGTGTCTTGACTCCTTACACTTGAACCTAAGCACGGACCACCGTGAGGACAAAGACTCGAAGCGCGCTCCAGGGATGGATTCAAGACGATCATTTATGTCATATCTGTACATATGGATAACTCATTGGCTGCCTACGCTTCTATGCATGGTCCTCGCGCCTCCCTCGTCTGCCATGGCCACCTTCTCTCGCTCGAGTCGACCGCCTTGCTGACTGGATACGGCGGATACGTGAATCTCCCAACACCCACAATAGGCCCTTTGACAGATTCAGGGGTGTCATGGGTTACAGTCACGGTATTCTTCGGAAGACGTGGTGGGGTGCAGAAAACCGACGGAGTCACCTGCCGAACCAGCGGCCGGTTTGAAATCCGTAGCGTCCGGCTCCGGCTCGGGTCTTGAACTAGAACCTCTTCTTCCGGCGTTTGGCTCTTACGATACTCCGAGTCGATTTTTCGGATCTTTTTGTCGTGATAGTGAGCTGGCTCGTCGTTGGCGGTACGCTGCTTGAGGTGGGAGACAAGTTGACGAGCCTGACAGGTGCTTGTCGTGGGACCGAGGTGCTTTTTCAAGGCTTCACAGGTCAGAGGGGCTATAGATGTGGAAGCTAATGACATAGCCGACTATTTCTCGTCAGCTAATGCAATCGATTGAGGCGGGGAGAGAAAGATCACCAGTTGCAACTCCATGAGCTGCAATAAATTCTGTCAGATTTGAGCTTCTACAATCATAGGGCACTTACTGTGTCGGTGTTCTGAGACCTTCCCCCGTCGAGAGGGTCTTCTCTGTCTTTGTCATTGAATGTCGCATCCGTTTGCAACCTCTCCGGATCAAACAGAGTACGGGAGATTCTTCCGAGCCGTTTTCGGGGGAACTCTGAAGATGGGTCTACTCTCTCCCGGAATGTATTACTCCTCTCCTTGACCTTTTGACGATTGTTCTTCTTGAAGAAATATCCGTAAGCGTTGAGGGCGAGCTGGATAAAGACGATCACAATGAATAGGGCTACGTTTACTACCGCTCTCAAAACGGCGAGTGAGTCGCTGAAGCAGCGCTGCGCGAAGGGTACGAAGGATGTTGAGAGAGCGTGCATGAAGAGGCGTCCCGCGGGCTTAGGTTGAAATGCAGGAGTGACTGTAGGCATAGTGTTGAGCCGCGGCAAAATATAGCGTAGTAAAATATGTATATGATGTATAGCGGGGGAGATACTCTACCAGGAGTAGGAGAAGAGTTGAAATTAAGTTTGAGTTCACTTGAAACAGTTTCGCGACTTGAACGCGTCGTGATCACGTGCCGTTAACTTTTAGTTCTCTGTGCCTTCTCGTGCCTTCTCTGTATTCCACAAGTTTTTTTAGTAACTTTTAGCTCTAATCACGATTCACCATGATCTGCAAAAGCATGACAATTAAAATATTAATCTTCCTCCAGAAGTTCTCGAGGACTCCAAACTGCTGATCGATAGTGTACATTTCGAAGTGGCTGCCAAGTCATGTCTACACGGTACCCCCATCTCTTCACCAACTAGCTCAAGCGCAAGGTTCTGTCACAGAATCCGTAATCTAGTCTCACTCTCAAAATGACCATCACTGGTCAGTCCTTCGCAGTCACTGTTCTCCACTTGGCATTACCTAATGAACACCAGTGAGGCCTAGTGAGGCACGAGGTTAACATCACCTGGCTGTGCAGTATGCAAGTTAATGCAACATCCCATGGATGACAGCAGTGCGCTTTGCATCACAGTAGTATTCTTACCACATTTATTTCGATTATCCATGACAATAGTCGGGGCAGTGTGCATGAGGCGTTGGATACCAGGGACTTGGGAAGATGCCAAGTGACACATTGAAGGGAGATCAGGCGTTTCGGAATATTTTTGGACACGTTGCAGAGGGCTGTTGAAACTTGACAGACCGGGCAGCGGGAGAGGTGAGTTGTTCGCTTACTACCATACTTTTCATTCTACTGATCAATAGATTGTGACTTTGTTAAGAAACCTTGGACGAGTCGTTGCATTCCCCGAGTCTTGGCGAGCGAGGGAGAGAGCGGAGATGGTTATTGAGAGCTATCCAGACGCCACTGTCGATGAACTAGTAGAACTCCCGATTGACAAGTGGGGCTTTTCGAAATTACGAACAGCTTTTAGAACACTGCTTTGCAGATCCACACCCAGAAATCTTGTGACAGTACTTACTATAGCCGATCAAGGCATCATGATTCAGCATTCAGGGATGGACATTCATCTGCATGATACCTATTTCGGCCATAGAAGCGCTATATATGATGGTATATCTTGCACGAACGCCATCGTTGTACGTCCACCAAACTTGCCACCCACTAACACTAATCTTGAATATGACAGTGATCTCAAACGATCCCAGCTGGTGGCCGCTAATCGATTTCAATCGTGTTTTCAATTACTTTGCAGGTTCGTGGAGAGCAAGGCGGATGAAGTTCATAATGTCTCACTCTCTGTGGTTTCGCAGTTGCATCCTTTACTGCGGTGGTATACGATTGGGGTGAGCAACATAGTACATATCGAGAGAATTATTGAAATCCCTATGATATTCTCCAGTACTGGCATTCGGGAATGAGGTAGGTTGGTGCCATTGCCGGAGCAGCCACCCGCTAATAATGGTTCATAGTTTGAATTGATCTGGGTAAGCAGAGTCCCATGTCAGAATAACAACAGGATAACAATCTGAGACAGATGCAACGCTTTTCCCACATGACTGTTCTGTATGTCAGTGTACGTTACAGCTTATGTTATTCACGAACCGGCAAGTTGTGTTGACTTACAAAATATTATAGGTGCGCTATGTTGGAATACTATACGCTGGGTATGATTACAAGGCTATCAAATTGTCACTGAGCTAATAAGCCATCTCTCACAACTAGCACTACCATGCTGTGTATGTCTCCTCATATACACTGTTCGTTTTATCTGACTTTGTTTTATCTGACCGGTGGCATGCAGCAGGTATCCCGTCGCTTAGGATGGCGGATGTAGTGAGTGTTCTGCAACGATCCCTGCCATTACTGTTCAGTGACTCCTTCTATTAGGGGTGAGTGATATTCTCGACCAACTTGTTGGTTCCAAATAACGACTGCAACAGCTGTGAGTTCGGTTGAAGTGTTTAGTCCTCCGAGACTTATCAGTAACTGGGTTTTCCAGGCAATATTATGGTCTTCGCATTATTTTGGGCGTCTTTTGTTGTAGATTCCATGCTAGGTGGTGAGCTACTCGTTGAAGTACCTCGATGGTATTGACTTGACTGAAATATCATACAAGTCATCATGGTCACTCGGTTATATGCCATGTATCAGCGATCCAGAAAGATGCTCGTCTTTTTCCTTGTATTCTTCTTGACTCTCACGATCGCAAGCGGAGTAATTTCTGCAATAGCAAGCCGCTATACTTCAGGAGGTAAGCCTTAAATGATGGATAAGACATAAGCACATCATGCTCATGGGATGAATACAGAGGAGCTTGTTCTTTCCGGCACCTATCAGTGCATTCAGAATGGAGTCGACCACCTTCTATTGGACAAGATTTGGATGCTTGGCATTGCTTGGGAGGTTCTCGCACTGTGTTTTGCAGTCTGGATTGTTGTAAAACACTTCCGTGATCTGCGAAGATCATCAACAGGATGGACCATGGGGGATTGTTTCGCGGTGTTGATGCAAACTCACGTGCTTTACTTTGCAGCGTGAGTTCGTGATTTGAATTTTGAACGTGATTAACTTTTCCGCTAACGTGCTCGACGTACTAGTTATGCTGCTGTTTCTTGCTTTAACTTTGGCTTGTTGTCTTCAAAATTATCGGTATGCCGATCTGCAAGCTATTTCCATCCAACCACTTATCATCTCTTTAGGACTTTTCTTCTGTCGGAACTCAGGTCTATTATGGCATCTTTCAAATTACAGTGTCCCTTCAGATGTCTGTGCTGGGACCACGCCTCATCCTCAGCGTTCGAGAATATCACGCTAAACTCGTGGCCGATTCCGATGCAGGAACTGGCATGACCACGCTCGCTTTCCAGGAGCACGCACATGACGTGTCAACTGACGGTGGTGTGTAGCACGGGAAATGATCTAAGTGATGAACATTTGTCGGGTACTCTAGGGAAAATTTGTTTGGTCCATCGTGGTATCGAGTCGGTGTTCCGAAATAGACTGCCCTGCCAACAAATTACTCGGTTATCAAGGACATCGTTTTGAAGTAAGGGGAATTGCTGAGAGTACTTATGCATCTCGAGTCTGTAGATAAGATTTGATCTTGCTTTGTAAGCTGCTTCTCAATCATATCACCCCATTAGGTAAAAGGCAGTGAATTGGCTTTCGAGTCATTGACTCAGCTTTAAATTCATACTTGATTCATCCCTCAACATCGCAAGCATGGCGTCGACGTTGGACGTGGAGGCGAAGTACGAATTGATCACGCGGAGGCTGGACGAAGTTCTAAACGGTGACTCGATCAAGGCCATTCTCGCAGAAGGCAGATCGCCAAAGGCTTACTGGGGTGTGTCTAGTCACCTTTGATCGAATATTCGAACTGATATTCTATGCATTGATCAGGAACTGCACCTACCGGAAGGCGTACGTACAACGTGGTTTCAATGCTAAATCAAGCCGATAACTAACACGCTATCTAGCACACATCGGTTACTTCGTCCCATTAACCAAAATCGCTGATTTTCTTGAGAGCTGGTGTAGTGGTTAAGATTTTACTTGCTGGCACGTCAAAAAACGCCCCCTTAAAGCGAGCGATATTTTACTGAACAAAATTCCATAGATGTACACGCTTTCCTCGACAACCTAAAGGCTCCTTTAGAGCTCGTCGCCCACCGAACAAAATACTACGAATTTGTCCTCCGCACGGTCTTCACCTCGTTAGGGATACCCACATCAAAATTAATATTTGTTCAAGGCTCGGATTACCAGCTTAGCCGCGAATACAACCTCGACAACTATAGATTATGCGCGACCGTGACAGAGCATGACGCGAAGAAGGCCGGCGCAGAGGTCGTAAAGCAAGTCGAGAGTCCACTTATCAGTGGCTTGCTTTACCCTGGCTTGCAGGCTCTTGATGAGCAGTACCTCGATGTTTGACTTCCAATTCGGTGGGATTGATCAAGTGTGTCCATTGCTGATCAGACAATGATCACAGACTTATGTCTCTTGATCGCAGCGTAAAATTTTCACGTTCGCAGAGCTCTATCTTCC
>JABCPV010000858.1:0-10186 GCA_016584345.1 Suillus ampliporus | reverse complement strand
CAGCTCGTCTTATATGCTGGTCGGGAATCTTGGCTGGTGGTACTAGCCTAAAAAACAAACCTGTTTAGGACATCACGAAATAACAATGTTAGCACGACGATACCTTTTTAGGAAAATGGGATATGTCTATAGCTTGGCGTTAACTAAGGAACAGTTAACAACTTATCAGTCTAGCATGACTGACCTACGGAAATTTCGGCAATGTCGCCTGATGTGCATGAGCAGCTCCTAACAGTGGCAATTTCCGTTGTGTACCTTATCGTCACTGTGTCTCGAGCCTGAGCCCTTGATAGCATGCACGTCTCCTGCCACTAAGGATGGTCACCACATGAATCAGGACGGCCTTGGGTTTTTTGGATCAAATGGCGCATCTTCCCCACCCTTGCTTTCTGCATCCTCTTCAACAGTGCAATCTCCGCGACATCAATCGTCTTCAGCGTTCCTGAGCCTGGCCACAAAGCCAACTGGATGGAATTAGGCTCCTTCAATAGCTCTGTCCAGACATGTTCCTCGAAGTCAGGAGGAGCAAAAGGCGTGATCGCCAGGGTAGTAACACGGATGAGTGTTCGACCAAGTCAGCATGGCATCCCTATATCGGTGGCGACATTGGCAAATCCAAATGGATCCCACTCGAGTGATACAATCGCTTGCGAAGGCCCCTGAGCCAAAATGAACTGTGACAGCGCATCCACAGTTAGTCCACGCCTACGAATTCCTGTCGTAGTCGCATCAGAAACAACCTTGTGCTCAAAACTTGGTAGGTGAACTAACCCCGAATGGTTGGGAAACGCGGGTCATCCCAACCCTTGACTATTCCGCTGTCCACGAACCAGTGCAATCTCCTCTTGGACAAAAGTGTATAGATGAAATTGAGAAGACTGCGGAGGTGTCAGTGACATTCAGATGCAAAACTGACGAGTAGAATTGACCTGAAGTCCCATATGGCAACACCGCGAATGCCAAGGGCTTTGATCATCCACTGATATTGCGCATTTCATTCTCGGTACCAGTTCCGGGCACTCTGCACATCGTAGAAACAAAACTTCAGCGTGGTCTTGAAAGGGGTTCTAACGGAGAACAGCTGAGCACAAGATGAGCTATGATCGAGTGGAACTCACACGTCGTAACAACTCTTTGTAACGTAAAAAGCTCAATAATTTCCTCTTCCAACACATGATCATAGTGAGATTTCTTGGGGCCTACGCAGGCCGAAATCATCCTTGAACTGTTCATGTCCTAAAGGACATCGTTAGTGCGTCATTGTGGAGAGCGAAATTGATATACTTCACAAGCCCAGGATATTTGCATTAACGGTCTTCTCATTCACATTGGCGTCTTCTACACCATTACCATCCACTAAAGACAAACTAAATAAGAAACAAACTAGTGATCAATCTGCACACCTTTGCAAATTGGCAGAAAGTGTTCCATCTAGTGATGGGGATCCGTGAACTTCAAGTTCTTGATTTCCGTGCGAGGGATAGCATAATGTGGTATGTCAGTTCCGTAGATTTCGATCTGAAGGTGCAGCTGGGCCGTTTGGCGTAACTCTGATCGGTTCTTGTCTTGCGCCTCTTCATCGAATCGTTCAAAATCTAGGCCGAACATCTCCATCTCGCAAATGACTTTATCTGCAGCCGCCTGTAAAAGAATCAGAGCCACTACTTAAATGTCTAGACTACTGACCTTGATCGGCATGCCCGTCATATACAAACCACAAGGGAACGAAACACGCTTGCCCAATAATCTCTGGTATCCGGGAGCAAATTCGATGTTGAACGCATGTCCCAGATGCAAAGATTCAATGTTGCAACATTCATGTACGGGTAAGAGGAAGCCGTCTCACATAAGCCGACTTCGAATTCTCGAATACATCGAAACATTTAGCGCTCATAAACAAGATCTCGAATGTATGTATATGTATACGTAGTTTGACGGTACTGATCGATGATCAGCTGAGTAACTAAATGTGTGTACATATCTCGATGCGTATGAATACAAGTACACTAATAAAAGTCGAAGATAGCAATCACTGAGTCAGTCTAGCCTTGATGAGCCTCTTGTAGTTCTCCCACCGCTTCTTCAAAACCGGGCACTTCATGATCACTTCTTTGATGAGATTCAACAGTTTCGCGTACAAGTCTTTGAAAGCTGCGACCGAAAATTCGACATCATTGATATCGGGGGATATTCTGTCCCTGATCCTCCCCAAGGCACAACGGACTGCGACAGCGGCAACGCAAGCAAGACTATCAAGATTTTCCAGGTACTGGATGAGCTTCAGCTCGCGAACAGTATCTAAAATGACGTTGAGCACAACCTGGTTCTCGAGGAAGTGCCACTGGCCGTCTGTATCCTGCCCCATAACAAAATTTGGGGGAAAGATCTCATCGTCAGGAGGTATGTTATGGTCGTGCTGGTGTTCAAGTTCGGAGCCTTCCGACCATATGGAAAGACGCAGACCGAATCCATCGAGGGCTAAATTGCAGGCGTACTTCCTGCAAGTTTGCATGATGCTTTTGCACGGTTCGGACAAGGTCATGTACAATGTCCCCGAATTGTACGACGCCCATTCGGCTCCATGCGCTGTTGACGCGTAAATGAGACATCAGTTCAAGAAAGAGGCGATGCCTACCATCCATAAACTTTATGCCGCTTGCTTCAACTTCTCTTGATTAACGTCACTCTGTCTACCTCATCCGATAACGAACTGACATTGAGGGCGTGTTTGGTGATCTCCCTTTTCGCATACTTGACGATGTGGCCATGGACCTTGTTTTTTTCGTCATAAAGAAGATGAGGTCGCGCCACATGCTTGGCCCCGCGCTAGCACTTTCTTAGCGAATAAGTGTTTGAAAACCTGATCACTCACCTTCCCCTTCCTTCCTCGTCGGTCGTTCAGCCCCGCCCAAGCGAAAAAAATCGAACCTTCTTTGGGTTTTGGCGTATCTGCCATGGGCTCTCGACGAGGCTCGTCTTCAACGTCTGGCGGTAATAATGCGTCCCCGCCCTCAGAAAGGACAGGCTTCGTAAATTCAGAGACGAACACATTGAGGTACGGTGGAGGGTAGCGCGGCGACTCAAAGACAATATGAGAAGGAACATTTGGAGTGGGCACTGGGTCAGTCACATCTGGAGGGCTCGTATACATGGGAACCTCCAGGTTGAACGGATCGTGCGTGGGATCGGAGGAAGGATATGGGGTGTCGAGGGTGAGTTCGTCGTGGCTTGGAGGGAAAGGTGGCAGCGGTGGTATATCATCACCAGGCGTCTGAATGCCTGCATTCCAGGAACTAAATTGTTCATAGAACTGGTGGTTGGTGGGCAGTTGGCCATAGCTAAAAAGCCGCTCCGGGATTTGAACTTGAGGGCGACTGAGAATGCGCCACGGCGACGGTGTCGGCATCATTGCCACGCCTGCATATGGATTCGTTGAAGGATCAAAGTACCAGTGTTGAGAATGAGCATCATGACGGTCACGGTTGATCAAGACATTGGTGGGGGGAACAGATGACTCGGCTGAGGGGCAGAACCAGACGCATGCGGCTGTCCAGGATGCTGGTGACTGTGCCCATGACGCAACAAGGAAGGCTGCAAGAGGGTAGGATCAATACCTACATCTTCTACTAAGACGTTGCCATAATTGGGGTAGATCCTGCCACCCGGCGGTTGGG
Source organism: Suillus ampliporus (assembly GCA_016584345.1). Taxonomy (NCBI): domain Eukaryota; kingdom Fungi; phylum Basidiomycota; class Agaricomycetes; order Boletales; family Suillaceae; genus Suillus; species Suillus ampliporus. Next base: position 6,512 of record JABCPV010000858.1, on the reverse strand, counting down.
CAGTGCTATTGGGCGCATTCATGACCAAGTGGTCAGAAAACTCATTGGATTGAGATTATTTGAGTGAATTTTGAGCTAGTTGGAAAGTCAGACTGACCTAGCAATGCGATGCGATGCGGCAACCACGATAGGAAAGGCATTGTTTTACGACACATGTGCAACAAGTTACAATGAGGTACACGCTTCAAATCCGATAGGGTGATTGAGAACAGAATGTTCAATCCTTCTGCAAAGGATAGCGTACCCCCATCTATCATTCACCAAATAAGGCAGTAAGACTTAATGTTACCGACAATTAAAGTCATACTCCAAATAAGGCAGTTAGAACCATGCTTCTAATACATAGGATTACAGCCGTTTGCAGAACACAAGACCGGAGCGTTCTGCAAACAGCTGTAAAAAGGCACGTTCACGAGTTCAGGGTACGTCATTATCACTTGGTTATCACTCAGTTCCTTCAAATGACTTCGAACACTGAGCAAACAAAGTCCGAACACCCTCATGGCATTCACAACGAAAAGACCCCAGACTCGACTTAAGTATCTTTGCCTCAAGTTAATGTTTCAGACACCACCGAGCGGTATCTATATAACGGCCTCGGACACTACACGGAAAGTAATAGGTGCCCATTATGTATATTGTGCCGAAAACCTGATACAAAATCATTGGTTTGCGTGTACGTAGAAACACGCCTCGAATCATTGATGTCAAAAATCTGCAAATCTGAACGTCAGCCTGAGGACGATGTTGTATCTTGTCGTACCCGATTCGTTTACAAGTGAGAACAGGTGGGACCAGTGTGGTGCCAATGACCGTATCACTGGTCTGTCATTAGCTATTGGCCCACCATGTCGGGATTGCCGTCGTTCGCGGTATCAACTCTGTATCGCTACTAGGCTGGAACATGCCCCGGGAACCATATCACGAACCACGATAGATCGGACCACCCTCTAGCATACGACAAATAACGAGTCCATAGATATATGTGACAACATTTGTAACAAGACATAAACGAGAGATGAACTTGATGTTGGGACACAGGTAACAACAGATTCTGGGTACAAGTACATAGCGTAAATGAGCAAGTGTCTTGATGGACACTCTAGAGGTACTCTATGAAGCCAACCACTGACTAGTTGTCAATGATAATGGGGCTGTCTCCAACACAATTTGATGTGTCGCCCATGTCGCGAATCGGCTGTCTCTGCTTGATACGATCTTTTAAAAGATTGAGTTGAGTATTGGTCTCCCGGAGAGACGTCTTGTTGCATTGACGGACGGCAGTGAGAAAACCAACATCTGCTGCAGCACGAGACAGCGACTGCCTCGTAACAAGTGCTTTCAAAAGCATTCGGGTCTCCTGCTCTGATCTACGGAACTCCAAGTCTGCTTCCGCATACAGAGACGTAAGGAGAGTGCGCAGCCTATTTGTTTCCTCGAGTTCCCAGTATGTCGTAAAGAGGCGCATACGTTGGTGTTCACGAACAGCCTCCTTGTAATGAACAACATAGTGGCACAATGTAGGGCTAAGCCCATCCATATACTTTAAGAATACATCATCGGTCTAGAAATTTGATGCATATAATGAGAGTTATGCACATTTTGAAATCAGAGGGACCAACCTTGCTGTCCGGAACCTCCGACTGATTGTCGTGGTCAGGTCTGCCTAGTTGGCTATCAAAAGTATGAATTTCTTGAAAACAGGGCAGCTGGCGGTAAGGATGAAAAGAATGGAGGCTGTTGCCATGATGTTTCATACAACTTGGAGTCCGCGATTCAGCCCCATGAGAGGTGCCAGGGACATAGTAATATGCACCGCCTGAACACTTAGAATCAGGTGTCAAAGGGAAGCTATCCTCAGGATCCGTCTCTGAGACCGTGCTCATTGCTGTCATTGCCATATGAGTATATTTACACCATCTTATGAGTGTTTTTACCTCTGGATGACAAGGGAGAGCTCGGAGGAGGACTTAGACCATAACCAGCATTGTCGGGAGCGTAAGGGCGTTGAGGTGGTGTAGACAGTGATGGACTAGGAGCACACAAATTCATGTTTCAGCGCAAACTCGGAGGGTAGGGTGGGCCCTCTGAAGAGTTTGCCAGTAAGCGATAAATAACTATTCGAACTTTCAAAGACCTTGAGCTGCAGGAGATTCTTAGTTCCTTTTCCCTGCTGTTCTAGGAATTTCCCCTACGATCGGATCAGATGGGGACGGAAACTTGCGATATTGGGATAAGCTGATATCGATGATTGCCATATTTGGTTTAGGCGGAGATTGAAAGCTTACTGTTCTGGAAGTATGATGAAATGATCCGTGTAAATGGTGACAAGCGGAAGTAGTAACCCTAGGAATCTCGTGGACAGACAATGACTATTAGTACATGTTGGGGCATTCAATGGTTTGTGTGCGGGGAGGGCACAGATGCGGTACAGCAGGATATCCTCAGGCTGTGCATGGTCTTCGCATCACATTCGATTTTAGGACCCCAAATACCAGCCTGAGTTGGGTAGTAGTAGGTGCAATGATGTGCTGATTTTCTTAGTACTTCAAGTTGCCCAACTGAGCACAATGAGCCTGAATATCAGCTGCAGGTGTCCCAATCCTGACTTGGATATCTGCTAGTCCAGTGAAAGGCCAGTGCCTAAGGTGTTTTAAATGGACTTCAAGATTGCGAGTGTGATGAACTCAAGCCTTCAGACCGCACACGGACAGTTGGAGTGTACGCCAGTGAGACTGGCCTGGGAGTGGGCTGGCTCCACAGGTACAGTGACATAGTATTCTAGTAGTAAGCATCATCGATATCTAGTACTACTCACATGCAACCGTGCCCCTCCGTGCCCCCAAACGCATGACACTCGGCTGTAGCCGTCCTTGGTCACGTGATGCAAACAGTAGTGCAATCCGGAGGGGTACCCGATGGACTTGCTGATCTGAATGATTACAGAACAGGGTTTTGATGAGGGCTGCCCATGACTGTTCTATTGTTATAATTCCCACGTTTGCGGAGCCTTGGACCTTACTCCCTGAGCATACAAAGTTCGAACACCCTCTAGGTTATAGTGTCAAGTGTCGAGTGAGCGAGGAGGAGGAGGAGGAGGAGGGGGGGGGGTAGCTGAACTCGCTAGTCACGAGTGTGATTGTGCACAATTTCGCTAGCATCCGAACCAAGCAGATTGATCTTAGATCCGAGTGACAATGGTACCCGACTTTTGCGGTTACCAGTTTTGGAATTTGCGGGCTTCAAGCCTTCAAGAGAGTTATGGGTTAGGGATTTTATCAACTTTGAGGCAGAAAAGTTTTCTAACGAACGAACAACACTTTGCCAGTGGATATGCCGTCACTAGCATCGCAACTATAAGAACTCACCGGAGCCAGCTTCAAACCAACACCAGCCAGCCATGTCTGACTATGCCCCCTACGTGACTACCCAACCCTCTTGCAATTGGATCGAAGACATGATGGCGCATGTCCAAGCTGATCGATTGTCCGAATTTTCGACATTTGGCAGTGGTGACGACTTATCGATTTACTGGGAACCCGATTTATCATCTGTCACAGACCCGTTTACAACCAACTCACCAACAGCTACCATCCTCCCTCCTCCTTCGTCCTTCAAAACTCCCCCGACCCTTCCATCACCTCCCACCAGTAGTCCCAGCGCTAAACCCCTTTTGCGGTTTGGTGACACTGACGCGTTGCGCACGTTTCTCACCCGTCATCAAGGTGCTGTACTTGAGCAGTCGCAAACTCTTGAGCAGCCGAGCAATGATGATATAGTGGGCATTCGCATTGGGCGACCTGATGAACAGAAGGAAAACAAGAGTGTGGTCAGTGACTGCAGCCTTGTTGTATTGTGTTGTACTAATGAGAGATCAGCAAGCTGAAGCCGGTCATATAAGAGCCATACGAGCTAGAGCTTTTCGCACTACCAGCACTCATCAGACTTGCAAGAGGAAGATCGAAGACGTTGAACATAATACCAATCAGGAGACTCTTGATATATCTCTGAATCTTGCTCCAGTCAAGACTCGGAAGCGCATTTGCCGGGAGAAAACAGGTACAGACTGGCAGACGGTCCTCGACATAGCCAAGTATGGTGAAGAACGAAGCAGGCAGAGTCAAAATCCAGAGCAGGCGGTATGAGACAAGGCGCTTGGGCTCGATGTGGCAAATCTGGAGGCCGTTTTGTCTGACACCTGGTCCTTACATATGGTAGATGGTAGATGGGGTCACCTGACATGGTCTGCATGCGCTTGTATTATGTATATTACCGTTAGCACTTCCCCGCCCTTGACATAATGAACTCCACAGACTTTAGAAGATCGTCGAGGGTCATCTTGGCTGCCCTGCTGTTCCGAGAAACCCGATGAGCTCAGGACTTCTTCTACTTTAGCTTTCATGTTTGTATTGTCATCGATCATCTAGGTTTGTAGGAGTAAGGCCCCATTTTCAATGCACAAAGTAGAATCACCTTATTTTGCGTCGAGCACCACGTTCTCCAATTTTGTTCCAGCATCTCGATGACACCTTTGGCCATGAATGTGGCATGCACCATTCTATTTCAGCCTCGAAAAGATGATTCTACCCAACCCATCAAATTCCTCGAACTTGATAGGGGGTGGAGGATCAAGAGGTACCAGTCGCACCACTGATGATTCAACTTGCGGTGCTGGTCGGAAGTTATTTTTCCCGACAGTGCATCACCAGGTTCACCTTCAAATAAAGCTGTACGTTCGTGGATAGCCGCGACCAAAGCTCAGTCCCAGGGCCGAGCGATAAGCCTCATGGCAAATTCTCTCTGAAACATGAGGATTGCGACGCGAAATATGGGTCGGTGAGAGAGAAGGCGGAAGACAAGGGGTGATGATATTTGATAGGGCGTGTTGGATATGCATCATCGAAATATGGGAGATCGGCTTTCACAAAGTCTCCGATGATTATATCGAGTTTTCGTTGTTCTGGTCTTCCGAGGAGTACATAGCCTGTCCGAGTCAGGTGATGATTTTAAGACAGAGAATTTTGTATGCACTTCCCCTGAACTCGCTTCGTCAATTCAGCCGCCATCCGTGGGTCCATCTCAACAGTGGTGACATTTTTAGCTTTTTTCAAGAATCTTTACAGTAAGGTTACCCTGTACCAGAACCAACTTCGAGGACTTTATCTGTGGGGCGGGCATCATTGCAGCCCTTGTATAAGATTCTGATAAGGAATTTGCTGGCGAGCTTTGAATAATCACGTGATTGTATTCGCAAGGTTCGAACTTTCTGGTTCCTGTTCCTGAGTCAGTACCACTGGGATCTCGCTCATACTACATTCTAACCCTAACCCTAATACAGCAAACTTCTTATGTATTCCTCAAGACTTCATCCACGCAAGGCTCACCGCCATCTCTCTCTTATCCTACATCCCCTGTCCAACTTCGATCCATAAACAAAACCTCTGGTCATGCATCTGAGTGTGTCCCAACCAACACTCAACCATGGCAGCTCAATGGTTTGGGCCAGCTTGTTGATTGAGACACATCGCTTGACTGGATCTTGCCCAGGATCTTTCTAGGCTGAAGCCCAGCGCATCAGCGACCTTATGGACGGCATACAGATCCGACTGTGGACTTCACCTCATTTCAAGCTCGTTGCTGCAGCTGTGGCGCCATTCAATGATCCGAGTCCGCTGGAAATGGCTTCTAATGTCAGTCTTGACGCCAGCCCCAATGTCGTGTCGTCCACTGACACTTTCGCTATTTCTTCGGCTAGTTCACAGCGTGATGGCTACAGTATTTGGCGAGAATTTACTCTGTATCTACCTGTCATATCCATATCTCCGACATCCACAAACTACTTCCATCAGCGCGCTTCCTCCGGACCGCGACTGAACTCCGACCAGGTCCGCTCCACCGGACCTAACCCAAATCTAGAATCCCCCTTACTTCCGGCCCTCCGGCTCATGTTGATATCCGCCTGCTTATTGATCTCCGGTACCGTGCTCATCTCCGAGTCATTTCTTTATGATCCGTTTTACTTTACTTGATCCGTTCGGACTTACTAATGTACTCACCATATGCTTTCCCACTGCCTCTGAACTCCGGATTACTGATCCTTAGCTATACCTATAGTATATAAACTCTTGTACTTGTTGTAGATACTCATTCAAATATAAACATAGTTCTGCTCATTCCTGCCTCTCCGGACTTGAGTTCTCCAACTCTTGTCAAACTCCGACACTAGGCTAAGGGTTGACCCCTAAAGTCTATTCCTATTACCGGCTCTACCTTCGGGTAGTCTACCTCTGTCCCTTTCTGCTACTGACCGGCTCTGGCCTTAAGCAGTCTACTCTTGATTTACGTTCTTCGGTACTACCGGGTTATCCCACCGGACTTGGTACTACCGGACCCCCTGAAATTAGGGGCACGTACTCGGGTAAGGGGCGCAGCGCACGAGCTGAAGCCAAGCCCCTCGGATCCAGTCCTCCTTTGAGCACGGCCTTAACACTACCCGGCGTTGTCCCTCCATT
>JABCPV010000857.1:0-10207 GCA_016584345.1 Suillus ampliporus | reverse complement strand
ACCAGTCCATTTAGTGTGTTTAGTCAGCTTGTTTTACTAAGTAGTTTACAAGTACCAGTGTAGTCTTATGAAGCATGATGAATCAAAGGCATGAGTCATCACATGGATTGGTAAGAATGTGCTTTCAAACCAAGCCTTTTGGTGAGCTGAGTCATCCCTGTTACTAAGTAGATTATAAATACAGTTGCAAGTCTTTCAAAGCATGACAAATCATCAACAAAACATGATGAGTCAAGCTGAATCCTTACAAATCAGATTATTTCCCAGTCCACATGACATGCTTACAAACATGTTCTGGCAGCTAGTGAGAAAGTCTGATGGCTGAATAAGTCCTAGAAAAATAGAAACAGAGAGAATGTCACAGAACAAAAAATAGAAATACATCGAAAATTGAGTCTGAGACAAAGAGATGAGAGTTCAAGATAATGGAATCAAGGAGAAATGGTAGAGTCACTTTGTGATAGGGTACAGTACAGTTTATTATACCTTCCTTATCACTACTTATATACATATGTCATGGTATGAGTTGCATACCATGCATAACACTGTTACAGTAGTTCAAGTGAAAATTTTGACAATGAGGTCATGTTCATTAAATCTGCTACTACTCACCAATATCTATCATGGTTCATCATTCTGTAGGATGAGAGCTAGTGGGCAATTTGACAAAAGATGAGCTACAGGCTGCAGTTCCAACAGGTACTTTTTGCCAGACCCTCAGAAATGTGCCATGGACCAAGATTATAGAGCTCATTTGAGCACAGTCTGATGAAGTGTTTGGTTTAATAAACCATGTGATCAAGTTGAAGAAAGAAAGGAAGCAGAAAAAGCAAGTGAAGAAGAAAAAACAGAGTTACATGGTATATCAACAGTCACAGGAAAACAATGCAGGCAAGGTCCCTGGTATCGGTGCTGATAGTTGTGGAGTCACTGAACCAAATTTTTGTGATCATTCAAAATTTATGGAACTGCTGACAGACGAGGTCCAGAAAGAGTGTTTCCGAACATTTCAAGAGGCGACAAGCAATAGAGCACTTGCCATGAGCATTTGTGTTGTTTGTGCACGAGAGATGATGGCTTATGAAGGTGAGTATCAAGATGATTGACGTCAATATAATACTTACTAGCAAACATGTAGGTGAAAAGCTATTCATCTTGAGCATTCCGAACATCAAGCAGAGATTAAGGCTTGCCATTGTCCATCCATCATATGATCTATGGGAGGAGATGTTACTGGTGAAGCATGACATTGAAGGAGAGGGACCATCTGTGTTGGGATGGGTGTGCAACAAATGTTCATGGGCACTCACAAACAACTCTATGCCAAAGCTCGCACTCGCCAACAATCTTTGGATCAGAATTGTTCCACACAAACTTGCAATCCTCACACTCCCTGAGCAACTGTTGATTTCTTGTTATTTCCCTTGGTGCTATGTTTTAAATCTATGCATATCGATACTAAGTGTCTGATCGAAAAGAAAAGATTTGATACTAGTGGTTGAGTACAAAGGTATGAAAAGGTAGTAACGAATGTTTGGGCGAAAGCCCACAGGGCTTTCTGGTCCAAAACACCAGCCTGAACCTGGGAGAAAAGAGAGCTGTGAGTCCCAAATGATTAGGAGGTCGACGACACAAACAGTGAAGCTTGTGACCCAGTGTGTAAGGAGGTGGACTCACTCTGAGTCTCCGAGGTTATCTCACCAGCAGCATTGTGATGTGTGTGAATGGCTCGAGGGAGGGGTTTGCTTGGATATATGGTGCTAAAATTCTGGCGTGTTCTCTTAGGTATCTCGTGAATGTGTCGCTTGACCAGCGTCCCATTGATTTCACAATGTCAAATGGGACGCCGCAAAGGAGATATTCCAGGGTTCCTCCAATCTGAATGCTATGGCCTTTAAGATTGGGTAAATTGGCGACAACCAAAATATTCGAAATGCGCTTGATGAGCTCCATTTTGGACAGTGTGCATACACCTTTTTCAGGATGTCTCCAGCCAAAAAGATGGTCCGAGTCTTCTGCTGGGTTGACAAGAAAATGGTTCCTTAATGCTTCTTTCGGGTCTGAAAGCCCTTCTTGTTCTGCCCAGTATGCATCCTCTCCTTCTCTTGGGGATGATTTCATGCTGGGCAGATGGAACTTGGTGATGGCGAGACTGTTTCTGTCCTGGCCCTCTGACACGTCTCCTCGAGTGATATGTTTGTGTGGATTGAAATCTTTCATCGCAGACACCATGAACTCTCCTAGGTGAGCGATCGAGTAGAATTATGTGGTGATGCAAGCAAATATGGCAGCGTCTTTGGGATCTTTGAGGTTTAAGTGTTGGCGGATATCGATGATGATGGTGGGGGTGAACAGGGTGCATTTCGCACGCTTGGAGGTTGAAGGAGCAAATTTAGCTGCACTGTCTAGAACTGATTTCAGTTCACTGGGTGGTATGAGCCAAAGACGGCTGTGCAATATATGCCATGCCTTGAGTCCTGCTGCATAGTTACTGAGTGCGGATCCTGAATAAGCTCCTGCACAGCTAGATAAGAAAGCTAGAAGTAGTGGGTGAGAAATGGGACATCTTTGGCTTTCTGCAATCTGATGTGCGTCACAGTACACATGGAACACTAGAAGTCCCGCACCGTAAGTTTCTTTTGTGGCAGTAGCCCATGAAGATCCCATGACCTCTAGCACCCGGTTTAATTGGGTATCCGAGATGGAGAACTCAAGAGGGTCATTGGTGATTGCCGTTCTATGAGAGTCTTCTCCGGAGGGTATCCACAAGCTCAACCTGTCTCGAGCTAGACAGTGTGGGTGGAGAGGTGAGGGTGCGGGCATGAGAGTTGGTTTGTATGGCTGTGGGTTCGAATGAGTGGTGGTGGTAATGCTAGGGAGGGTGGTGTCGAAGTGCTGATGTTCAGGCATTTGGGTCAGTGTGATTCTGGAGGGAGTCGAAGAAGATTTGATCTTCTTCTTGTTGGAATCTTTGTAGGCAATCTGCACTTTGTTGTCTGAGTAGAGCTCAGTTGATAACTTTGGTGGCTGGAGGGGGGTAACGCCCGTTGTGCAGTAGGCGGAGTTCGGTGGCTGTTGGGGGTTCGGTTGCATCAACGATGAATTGTCTAATGGCGGGAGGAATTTCGATTGCAGGGAGTAGAAACTCTCTGGGGGGGTAGATTCCTCTGGAGGGTTTGTCCACTGGGTTCTGTTCGCTGGCAACATAAACAGTGCAGACTGTGAAATGCTGGGGTAAGTGTTGGATGAGTTCATGAATGCAGCGGAAGATGGCGTTGACTTCTCGGTTGTGATGTCATCCTTTCCACCATCCTTCGACCACTCCCATTGTGGGTACAGCAAACAGAGTAGAAGGATAGTACAAACTACTCCAAAGTTGGGTCTTTGCTACCTGCTGCCTCACTTGAGTGACAAGCACGTTCGACCCTATAGGGGATTGCTACTGGGAAGTAGTCTCTGTCTATAATGACCTGATAGGATGAAGATCCGCAAAAGCGGATGAAAAGCGGATGAAGCGGATGAACATACAGATTTGTCAGATGGTGGACTGGACCTGTGGATGCATGTAGGATGTGATTCAAACTCAAAGGAAAGTCATCAAATGTTGAATTGATAGTGGGTATAGGTCACAACGATATACTGGTAAGGAGAAGGAAAAGCGGGAGAGGTAACCTGGTAAGTTTTTCGAAACTCTCTATAGTTATAGGGTAGAGTATTTTCTTGTACAGACAGCAAGTCTAGACTGTGCCATAAGAAAACCAAAAAACAGTGGAGTGTGAGAGGATATGTCTGTGTTCAGTCAGTAACAGGAAAATGAGCATAACTATGTACCAATGAGGTTGAACGGATGTGGACAGGATGGATGCGGCGGATGCGCGAGCTATAGGAAGAGATCCGAAGGTATCCGCAGGTCATCCGAAAAGTGGATGTGCATCGGATGGGTCGGATGAGGGTCGGATAGATGTGTGATACGTTGGAAAATAGATGGATACGAGCCCAGTGTAGGAATGCTCCCTACACCGTGTTGTCTCCGTGGACTGTAAGTGCATTGCCCATGTTAGGGATAATGAGGAGGGTTCTGACAAGCAATTTGAAGCCAACCACTTCTGCCCAACCAATGTCGCACTTGCCATCAAGCATTTGCCACCCGGGTACGAGTCTCCAAGCTCTCCAATGTCTTCCAATGACAATACCTATTCCAATGCTTGAGCTAGGCCTCAAGACGCCTCCACTTTGCAGCAAGTCAGACCACCAATTGAGATTGTCTTCAATGCCTTTGACAGGGCAGTGTGGGAGTCGCGGTTTCTTTCCGCAGATGCTTAGCATGGATTCTAGCATCATGAGGTAGGCACGACCTCTCCGCATGACTTGACACACATGTAACAATTTCCTGTATAGCTCGTGTATGTCTTGAAGGACGTGTACGGTTCTTTGGCGCCATTGGTGAATGGTTAGTAAGTACTTCTTTACTTTTGCTGGGCTTAGTGAAATGGTGTGATTGCCTATATCCCAAAGGAAACCGATACAGATGGTTGAGGGCGCGAATGGTTGGTCTTTTTCCTTTTCCCATTCGATGCTGAGATCGTCGGAGAGATCGTCGACATCCTCAAGGCAGTAACCGAACATGCTGTTGTGTTCTGATCTGGGTGATTGATCTGATAGGTCTTTGAGAAGCCAGGAACAGTCTTTGCTAAACTCTTCTATTGAGTTGTCATTGAACACGTGTCCTCTGAACCATATCCTGCTGCCTGATTGCTGCATGCCTCTTCTTACTATGTCTGCATGCCATTGTTCTTGTTGACTATTGTAGTTAGCTATTGATTCTTTTCGGATGCGGATGAATATGTGGTCATCGACCCACTTATCGAGTGGGCCAATCCCATGGTGCCTAATAATTTCAGCGCCCATGTCTGCTACATGGCCATAAGCCCTGGCGGATGGCGTAGCTCCGAAGGCCATGCATGTATCGACGCACACTTTGGTGTCCGATACCCGAATTACTCCTGCTGGCCACTGGGAGGGATGGAGGGGGAGGGTTCGGTAGGCTTCAGTGACGTCTCTTGTTGCGACCTCTGATCCTAGCGGTAACCTTGATATTAGTAGATATATAATGGAAAACTTGCCCCATGTAGTGGGAAAATGATTAGTGTCGATGTACGAATTAATGGACGGGTTGGGATAGGCGGTGTTCATAGAATGTGGGAATGAGAAATTCTGGACACGTCTGAATTTGCCGGGTTTTCCGGGCTTAGGTATTATGGACAATGGGGATGATTGGAAGGGGCCTATGATATGTTTTAGTGTTGTGGGGGAGAAAGGACTTATGTATCTTCCTTTGTGAAACTCTTTCTGAATGATGGTATCAAATTCCGTGCGATATTGATTAACTGAGTCCTTGTTTGGTGGGCTTTGTATGTGCATAATTAAAGGGAAATCTAAAAGAAAACCTGATTGGAAGCCTTCGGGAACCTTAGCAAATCTTTCAATTGTGTTAGCGTTACGAAGCGCTTGTTTCCACGTGTCTGCAATGTACAGGGTAAGAGGTTTAAGCTTTCTGCGCTCTAGAGCAGCGTTGGGCTCCATGATCGGGTGCACCGCACCCTGAGCACAGGTGTTTGCTACTGTGTTGGGTGTTGGTGCATCCTTCTTCTTGTTGCCAAGAGGTGCAGAGCTGATGTCCATCCTTGGTCCATAGGGCTTTATTGATGCGTTCTGAGAACACATTAAAGAGGTTATCCCACATTCTTGGGGCAGTACATTCAACTGTATGATGCGAGTTTCATCCGAGGCACACGGCGCAGCACAGGAAAGGGGAGGATGAGCTAGCGGGATCCCAAAAGGACCGGGCTTTCTTCTTGGAGTCAGCGTTATCCACATTTGGAGATAGTGGTCTCTTCAGACTGCCAAAGGGGCGGCTGATGCTCATTTGTGGATTGCGGCTAGAACTAGCATTGGTTGCAGAAGCAGCCTGATGCATGCATGAACAATGTTGATTTTTGACAGGGTGCGACAGGGATTGGTGGCACATGATGTCTGAGGTATGATGACATGGCCGTTTGATAGCCGATTGATGCATGATGGTCGAGGCAGAATGGGTTTCGTTGATTGAACGTGATGTCAAAATGGTAAAGGATTAAAAGGCGGCATGATGCGCGTAGTTGATGTATGATTTTTTATTTTTTATTTAAGAATTTGGTTAGGTTTGTGGGGAACGTCCTTCTGGATATTCGTACCTGTTTAAGAGCAGTGAGTGCTGAGTCATGGTCTTCATTGAAGATTTCTTCTCAAGCTTCAAGAATGAGATCTTGGTTGAGCTCCGCTATACTCCAACCATGAGGTCCGCCCGCTGTGATGTGTGAAGTAGTGCATGTTGTTTCAAAGGGTCATATGCGTGTCTCCAACAATGGTTCTGGAGCACAGTCCAGAATTGAATGTGCATGGTAACTCTGTCCTCTGGCCACTCATGCTGTTTCATGGCCATAATCATGCAAGGAGCAGCTTTGTTGAAGTGCTCCCAAGATAGATTCTTGTCTTTGGTAATGACAGCTTTTGGGTCACGCGTCTCATCAGCATTGACCCAAGTCTGTTGACCGTCTGCTGTTGTTGTTAGCATTAGACCTGGTGCTTCTGTGGAGAGTATGCTTTTCTTGGCATCTTTCAAGCCCTTGTTAGTGAAATAGTAGAGCTTGCAGTATTCTCCTGCTTTCAATTTCCGTACAGCATAGTGGGAAGGGATGATGACTGGGATGGACAGGACCTTGTTGTTGCCTACAGGGACAAATTTAGCTTTGTTCTTTTTCTGTTCTTCCTTGCGTGCTGCTTCTTGTTCTTCCATAATGGCTTGTTGACATTCTCATTCATCTTCGGCTGCTAGGTGCTGAATTTCTTCTGCGTCTCTGGCTGCTTCTTCGATTTGCTCTGCCCAAAGGTCTCGTGCAGTGTTATTGTTCATAGTCCATAGTGCTGCTAGGAGTTCTGCAGCTTGGACATTGTTTGCTATACCATTGGCGATGAGTTGTGCCCTAGCTGCTCTGTGATCATCTGTTCTAAAGTCCAGTAAGATTGCATTATTTGGGTCATCTAGTAGAGGAGCCATTTGTTAAAAGAAGGTGAGCAGAAAATGAGAGAGCTAGGGCTGGTGATCGTCAACGACATTCAGAAGCTGATGTGGTCGAGAAGAAAGTCGCTGCGCCACAACGCTTACTCACGCATAGACTATATTCTATGATAGCCTCGTGCCTCGGCTATCTTAGAATTCGAGCTTTATCCCAAGGGTCATCGTGCTCCAAATCCTGACTACTTACCACAAAGAATGACTGGGAATGACTCCTTGTATAATATGAACACAGACATGGTTGTTAAAATGTTGGATGGACAGCTGCTACCACATCTGGCTATGTCACTGGCATCAGTTATTGCTGTGACATATGTTGGTACAAAGAAGTTACCAAAGACATGGCTGAAGTCGACTTTCTGAGTTCGACGTCGCATCATGTATGAGGCCCTTATGTGGCTGAAATCCCACAATGAGATCTACAAAGATATTGCAATTTCGGATGAACATCTTGCTAGCCTTCCTGAAGACGATGTCCAAATAGAGATTCTATCCATCATTCGAAATGAAACAAATGTAGATGTCATACAAAAGGAAAGTGCAGGATATGTTCCACATGATGAGATAAATGGTGAGTTGCTCACCAGGATTTGACTTGGTGCTGTTTAACGGACATTGTGAGATATAGAAGATGACAAAGATGCAATTCAAGTTGATGAAAATGAAATCAAAGGCAACTGCAGTGAGTGTATATTTATCGATCAAATTTTTTATTCTTCATTGAAACTTACTAGTATATGATTCAGTACCAGATGCTGATGTGATTCCATTGCAATACCTTGGAGTAACAGACATGGAAATGAACTCATTATCTTTGAATGAGTTGATGCAGTATGCTCTGGCCAACACAGAAGACAAATCCAAGTTAAAGGAAGGCGGATATGCTGTGTGACACAGCCTATTGCCTGTGTCTGACTTTGGCTCAGGTCAACATGGTGAATATGATTCAAACGTAAATCCATTGGCCGCAGCATATCTGGTTCTATTTCCATATGGCATTGGTGGGATAGAAGCAAACAGGGAGAACAAGATCGGATTCAACGAACACGTATGATGGGCATTGCAATACTATGACCATTGATTCCACATCCATCATTCATTTCCATTCTTGGCTTTTAGCATTGAGCAGAAATGAGAAGCCCTTCAATCTGCATGTATTCAAATGCACCAGAAGGACTTTGAATGAGATGCATGGGCAATAAAATCAGTAACCATAGATGATTTGAAACAAGCCAAAAAGGAGGAGGCTACACATGTCCCCATATCCAATCCTCGAGTTCACTTGCTACACAAACACGTTTTCACCACCAGTGGGTGTGTAAAAGGATCAGACAAGTTACGAGCATCTTATCAAGGTCAGATTTGGGGTACGACCATGAAAATGCGCGGCCCATCTCTTTGGATAACCATCAATCCAAGTGATCTTCATGATCCTGTTGTGCAGATATTCATTGGAGAAGAGATCAATATGGACAATTTTTTCGAAACTGCAGGGCCAGATGGTGACCATAGGGCACAAAATATTGCAAGAGACCCATATGGAGCATCAAAGTACTTTTTCTTCATCATCAAAGCAGTCCTTCATGCACTTCTTGGTATTGAAGTGACCAAGGATCATGTACGCACCACCATGGGAATACTTGGCTGCATTAGCACTTATTTCAGGGTAGTCAAGGCACAAGGACACGGAACTCTGCATGTGCACATGTTACTTTGGCTTGAAGATACACCTAATTCAAATGAGATGCACGACTTCTTGAAAACGGAGGAGTTTCAGGATCATATATGGACATACATCAAACTGAATATTCAAGCTCACATTGATGGTCCTGATGAAGAAACAATTAAAAATACACCACACGAAACCCAATTGGCATACTCTCGTCCACCTGATCCAGATTCACCGAATTGGGCAGCTGAATTTGCTGATAAGGAGCGACAGGTAGTTTGGTCTCAACAGGTCCATACATGCACCAAATCTACATGCCTCCGTTACAACAAGCATGGAAAGCTTGTATGTAAAAAACATACACCATGGGAGCTGTCCGATACTAAATGCATCAACAAGAAGGGGAACTGGAAGCCCAAACAGACACATCCTTATGTGAACAACTACTGCCCTGCGATTTCTGTAGCATTATGTTGCAATAATGACATCAAGCTGCTTACCAATTGAGCTGATACAAAACATGCATCATGGTATTTGACAGATTATCAAACCAAAAAACAAAACAAAAACAACAATTTATCAGCTCTCATGGTGAAGTCCCTCCTGTATCATGAAGAGCATTCTAATCACCTTGAAAGTGTCCTGGAACATAATCGACTCCTAATATTCCACTGCCAACATGCTATCAATCATGAAATGGAGTTGTCTGGACAACAAGTAGTTGCATATTTGATGGGATGGGGTGATCGAATCTGTTCTCATCATTATGTGCCACTTTATTGGTCAAGGGTGAAGAGATGTCTATTGAAAACTTTTCCTCAACTGCAGCCGAAGCAATCCAGGTGTGTTACTTAATATAAGTATAATAAATTTGATAAACTCACTGACAATGGCATCAATAGTGGTGTGGGTAGCAACAATAAAGACTTCAAAATCAGAGATGAGGAAGTTGAAGTCAGAGATAATGTGAGTGAAGTAAACACAGAAGACAGACCTCAAAATGAAGAAGATTCAGATGCTGAACTTGATGTAAGCTTTATTTTTGAAAGTTCAGTGCAGCATATAATGGACGAGCAAAGGATATTGTGACTTTGGAAGTCCATCCAGGGGGCCAGTTATATGTTCAATCACAACTAGAAGATTACTCTCTGTAGGGAAATGAGCTCGAATCAAATTCATTTTTTGAATTTATCATTGATACGTACGAGGAGGCCAATTCCTGCTTCTGAAAAGAAGAATGATGGAAAGTAAAGCTCTACAACATCCTTATGTGGACGGCCTTGAAATGATTGCAGCCATTATAAGGAGGGACATAGCAAGTGTCATACACACCATTGTCATTCGCTCCAAGAGTCACAGTACCTTACCAACATTGTTGGTCCATTCTTCCCACACCCAAATGACCCAACATGTAGGAATCTGTA